>JAWNLJ010000447.1:0-245000 GCA_035042365.1 Drosophila dives | reverse complement strand
TATTAATTTTAATAAAAAATATTGTAACAACAAGACTATTTATGGCAGTATATGCAACTCTTGGCAATATTATTAAATTTTGAGCAAATAAATAAATGTAAACAAAATAAACTTTGCCAAAAAAAACGCTCTAAAAAAGGAAGACCAAAAAAAATAATAAAAATAATAAAAAACGCAGCAATTGAAATGGCTTCAGGGAACAAGCGCTTAAAAAGTTTTAAATTAATATTTATATATATTTTTATTGCTTTTTATTCGCTTGCATTGGGTTATATAGTTTTGTAGTGAAGTTTGCAAACACACTATATACATATATATAGTTTGCAAGCGGACAGATCATATATGTTCTTGACCCGCATCGTTAGACAAGTCGATATAACCATGTTCAATCAATAGTTTTATATATTATAATTATAGTAAAAGGTAGATTAAGTACAGTCTGCAAGAGTGTAAAATATTTAGTTGTTCGTAAATGTTTTTTTGATTTGATTTTTGAACGGGAATCGCCGCTAAAAATCTGTTTAATTAATGCAAATTACGAGCATAACGGTCCATGTTTATTGTTTACACTTGCTCTGATTGTTGTAATGTTTTTTTTAATATATTTTGTAAGGTCTGATGTTTTATATATATTTGTACATGTTTTTTTTTTCAATTTAATTTTTTGTTTGGCTCTGTCATTGATAATGCGGGAATTATGCAATTACGATTTCAGTATGCGACTTGTGTGGTCATTTTTTCCCCCCCCCATTATTATTATTTTGCTGTGCTTTCTGCAATGTTGAAATATTTGCCATAAATTAATCGGCGTAATAATGGCGCAACGAAACAATTGCATTTGATTTAGAAAATGCTGCCGTAAATGCAATAAAAGTGTAATCAGCTCAATCGAAGCGCTGATTTGAAATGATTAAAAAATGAAATTAAATTATGTGAAATCAATTTCATTTCAATTGCGAAAAGCGCAAACAAATGGATAATTAACAATAATTAAGTATAATAAGTAAGTAATAACTGAAATGAGAACAACGATTTCTAGTTGTAAGTTGTTGGATAGGATATCATGTAATTGAATTAAATTCAATATGCATGTGCATAACAATAAATGCACAACGCTGCGAATACTTAATGTCTTATTTAAATATCATTCAACTGTTTCACAATTGGCCAATTCAAACTAAATACGTGTCAGATATCACTCAGCCTGGTTGAATAGCCTCACATTTTCGAATCGGCTAATGTGACAGGGCATTTTGATATACACATACATATATAATTGATTTGACGTTTGAGTGGTATTTGTGCATGTGTGATACAATGCTGATTATTAGTATTTGCCTAACTCATACATAAATGTTATTGCCCATTACCAACAATTGAAACGCGAACATGCAAGCAGACCATCGACCATCGAGCATCGGCCATCAGACTGCCAGTCAGTCAACAACAATTTGGTTACACTCAGCTGCGCACAACAACAGATGTAGCCATCTTCCATGTGAGGCTGTGTGTGTGTGTGTGTGTGTGTTTGAGTGCTGTGGCAGGTAGATAGGCAAGCACCGCAACCGCAATGGCATCAGTGGGGCATATCAACAATGTGACGTCGACGACAACGCTCATTAGCTGGACACCCCCACCCCCCACCGCCCCCTCCCAACCTGAGTTACCAACAATTTACGCATGCGCAACAATATTTGACTTGGCCCTAAAGATACAAAATGTGATAAGAGCTTGAAGTTGACATTGGGAAAAACCCTTACAGCTAACACACGTAAGCATGTAATTGCAAATGTTTGTCTTTTTGGCTGAAACTCTTAATTAGATAATAAAAGCATACACAAGCTTCACACGTGCCCGACACAGACAAACACACATACACACACACACACTCATATACATTTTATAGTTAAAGTGTTGGAGTTGATTAGCATTCTAAGAACTTATATATATATATAGTTTTTTTTCGATTTCCCAACAATAGCAGCAGTCTGTGAAATCCCACACTTGCAATTTTGTGACCCCTACTATTCACACCACGTTGCAAAAACCAAAGTCAAAGTCACGTAATTAGTGTGCAACACATTATCACCCTTGGCGGCGGCACTAAGCTCAAATTGTTTATTCGCTGCACTTTAGCTAATGATACCCTTAGAGAGATGCTTAGATGCTTAGTTAGTTTTCATTCACTGCTTGATCATTTTTTTCTATTAGCCATCGTATTGACTATCTAATTACAAGGGCACAAAGGTTCTCTAAATATGAACTCAAATAATTATAGTCAATGTGAGTATCTGCAAATAACGTAATATACGCATTTGGCCGCGTTAATTAAACGTTAATATACCCCATTCACACACATAGACATATTGAAGCAGCTAATAATTGAGATTCCCTTGCGTGGAATATTCTGTTGGCAGTGCGAATAATTATCGCATTGCCATAAACTAGACACACTGTCACAGACCACTCAATTTCAATACCATTGCGGCTCATAAAATGACGCATCAATTTAATCAAAATGATCATTATCCGAGCAGCATCAACAGCAGCAGCAGAAGGAGCAGCAGCTAAAGTAGCAACAACAAGAGCTGAAGCAGCAGCAGGAGCAGGAGCAGCAGCAGCAGGAGCAGAAGCAGAAGCATCAGTATCAGCAGCATAAAAACTATAATCAATATCCATATCCATTAGCGTTATCGTATCAGCGAACGCGAATAATAATGGCAGACATATGTATGTGTGCTGGGCAGACGACCGTAGAGAAAATGGACAGTTCCAGTTCCAGCCCCCTGCCAGTCAGCCTGCATCCCATTCCAGCTTTCATTTGTCTTCACGTAATTATCTTTTAATAGATTTAACGTACATTTTCTCACTGACTTTTGCCTGTGTCGTCTCTGTCAGTGGGTGGCGTGGGTTGCCAATGCCTGTGCCAATATGCCACACCCAATACAAGTGACTCACACAGAGACACACAGCCACAGGGAGACAACAGTAGGAACAACAAACCATCTACCGTAGTCCAGCAATACAGTTGGCCGGTCAGCCAGTCGGAAGTCGGAAGTTGTACGACCATGCCACATGCGGTGGCAGAATGAAGGATGAAGAGCGGAGAGCAAAGCTTTGCCAGTTGATGGCAACAACAACAGCAACAACAACAACGACAACCATTTTCGCTTTATGGACTTTCAAACTGTTGCTGTTAATTATTTCTTCTTCTTTTAATGTGGCCACTGCTGCTCCTGCTGCTCCTGCTGCCACTGCGGCCAATGCTGCTGCCTCCGTTGATGTCGTTCTTATTGCTGCCCCCTTGTTTGTGTTGTTGTTGCTTCTGTTTGTGTTGTGTGGTTGTTGCTGCCGTTGATGATGATGTTGTTGATATTATGCAATGGGGCTCTTCCCCTGGACGGTCGGTAGACGCCAGCATGCTCCTATGGCTGTTGTTGTTTGCACTTTTTCACAATTTTACACTTTATTACAAAAGCATTAAATAAAATTCAAAGCGAATGAGCCTCGGCAATGCGGGCAAGCAGTAAGTAAGCAGAGTGGGCATTTGTGAAGGGGAACAGGGGCGATGAGGCATGGCAAGGATTCAAAGGCGTCGAAGTTGATGCTGATGGCGATGCTGGTGTTGGCACTTCGATTCGCATTTGGGCTTATTGAAATCTGCGAGAGGAGGCAATTTTAAGTTTGTCGACGGTGCAATGAATGTTGTTGCATTGCATTCTGTTTTTAGGGCATTTGTTGTTATTGTTATTGCTGTGGTTCATACTTTGTGTTTTTGTCCATTGTTTCGAATTTTGCTGTTCAAGGAGCGGCAGCAGCAGCAGCCGCAGCAGCAGCAGTAGCATCAGTATTGGTGGCAAACAAACAAAGCAGGGGAAGTAGCTTCAAGTATGTATATAGTTTCAAAAGTGCCAACAGCACTATTGACAATGGAATGGGGAACTTCAAACACTGGCACAAAGGTCATATAAGCGTTATTGATATCATTTCGATGAATTCAAATTCAAATTCTACAATGAAATCACTTAGTTAAGATGAATATTGTACTAGAAATCAAAAGGTGCTTAATGATTTTTTTTTTAAAACTTCTTATGCCAAATTACCTTACGAATTTAAACATATATAAACAATACTTACAATGTATAGTTTAACATTTAAGCTTTGGCTCTAAAATAGCAATTAAAGAAGTTATAGACTAGCATACAAAATTCTAATTATACACATTTTAAAAATTAGTTATAGACTTAAATACATGTTAACTATATTATTAATGTATTCTTGTATTTCTATTATCTTTCTGAACATTTTAATATTTATATTTAAGTTGCTTTTACCAATTTAGTAAGTGGCTTTTTTACATAATTTACATAAGCAAAACATTTGTAATCAAAATGTCATTAACTTTAACTACTTTAAGCATTACTAATTTTACTGCAACTATCATCACTATTAATTACTGAGTTCCAATTATATTTGTTTCCTGTTAACATTAAACATGGAACTTTCCGTTGAAAATTATATGTTTTCGATTAAGATGTCTGAATTTATAAATTAGTTGTACGTAGTAGATATTTAGTAGTTTAAATTTAAATAATACTAAGAGATATAAAATAGATTTATTGCTTTATTATCTAAATACTCGTTCACAGCAATAAATTGCATTTATCAGAAGCTATTAATTTAAAACACTAAATCTATCGCTGATTGTTAAAATATTCAGTTATGCAATTGGCTATTAAATAAGCTCTGCTCTCTTCTAATTAATATTTATGACTCTTTGGATCGTTTTGGCACACTGTGCAAAATGTTTCAATTAGCTGCGCTTCGATGTGCATCGCAAATGGAAGATGGTGTCGACAACAAGCAACAGCAGAAGAGGCAGAAGAAAAAGACAACAGAATAAACAACAACAGCAACAACAACAACAAGAACAACAACACGAAGCTGGCAATGCCTGCAGCTGTGGTCTATACTTAAACAATGTATAAATTCGCAGACAAAATCGACCCCTTAGCAAAGACTCAAACCGCAAAATCAAAACGATAGCTGAAGTAGGAGTGCGTTCGGTGTTGGTGGCGATGTGGCTGGCAATGTGGTGCAATCAGTTACTGTGGCTTTCTGGCCGACATTGCCAGCCATGCAGTCACTCAGTCAGTCAGTCAGTCAGTCAGCTTGGCAAGCTGCCCATCCACCAGAGCATCCACCTGCCGCCGCCCACCTCTCACAGCTTTCGTCATTCATACGAATGAGTGCGCGCCGAGCCAAGCGTCGAAAAATCCCCACAACTGGTGTGAAATGCAACATGCTAGTTGCCCAGCTGACTGACTGACTGACTGACTGACTGGATGCCTGGTTGGCTGGCTGCCTGGTTTGTTGGCTAGCTTGCTGGTTTCCATTGCAAATATGGGTTAATTGTGCGAGACTTCGACACTCAAATTATTTAATGTTCAGTTTCGTTTCGTATTATTTGCCCTGCCACGCTTCAGGCCCCATTGTTTGTTGTTGATGTTGTTCTGCCCAGCATGCATTTGTTCGGATCGTTTTCCTTACAATTATTGCATTTGTCTGGCCATTTTCATATCATATCGACCTTTATTGAAATTGCTGATAATCCAGTAAGTTATTTATTTATTTCTCACATCATTTGCAATTTTCATTATTAGCTATGTGTTTTTTTTTTATTTTTACTTCGGGCGCTATATTTTGTTTAGACTTAAATTGTGCGCAATTGAAATTCCGTCATCGACATGAGCTCTTCAATTAAATTCTATTCAATACTTCTGGCCAGTTCAAAATTGTTATTTATTGTTATTTTGTGTTCCTGAGCTTGCAATTGAATTACCTTCTAATTCGTATACTTGACCAAAAACCTCTAGGAATTTAATTTAAACTATATAAACACATAAAAATGACCAAAAATGTAAATTAGAAAATATTAATAGTTAAAACTAGTACATGTTTAATATCACACATTAGTGTGAATTTAGAATGATTTTGTTTTGGATATAAAAGCAACCATTAAATCTTGTTTTTAAATGCATATAAATTGCTCAACGCTAAAAAGGTTGACATTTGTTTGTTGTTTTATTTAATATTTGATAAAAATATTAGTTTATATATATTTTAAAAATTATAACAATTGTTTTTTTTAGGCGCGATTTGATTTATTGTTATTTAGAGTTAAGTGGTTTTTTTTCATTTTGTCAAATACATACAAAATTTCTATGGAAAAAAATAAATATTTTTTTAAAGTTAATTATTTATTTACAAATTGTAAAGTCTATTGTGAAATCAATTTACGAGTGCATATTTTTTGAGCAATTCAAATATGTAATTTTAAATAGTGCAATAAAATTCCATAGTTAAAAGTTGATTATTATTAACTTTATTTCTTATTTTCTTTATTTCCCCAAGTATTTAATTTAACATATATACTAGTCTTGCATATTTAAAGCGTACAATAGCTTCTGTGACCTTTACATATAAAATACGTTTTTTTTTTCTGGGAGCATTAATTAAAAGAGCACAACAACAAATACCGAGGGCTGTGCTTTATGTTGTATTTTATAGATTCACTTTCTTTTGTGCTTTCACTGCGGATATGGATTTTATTAAAATTGTATTTGAGTTGAATTTACAATTGGGTTTTCTGTCTTTGTCTTGATTCTGTCAACAGGTGCGTGTGCCACTTCATTATACTTTCTTATTGGAGCTCTTTTCTTGTTCAATGCTATGCAGCTATGCAGCAGACAAAGCCCAAGTGAAGTTTTAATTAAAATTTGTAATGAAATTTACTTATGTTTGATTTTTAGTAGCCACGAAACAGTCGCATAGAGACCGCCGACGCGTCGGTCTTATAATTGCCAGAACACATTTAACACTTTTAACCAATTCAATTGAAACATTTCCTAATTAGTTAGATACTCAAATCAATTCAATTACTAAGCCTTAAAATGGCCCATTATCAGACTGTCGAAATGCAGCAATGTGAAAAGCAGAAATTTATTTCATTGAAAAAATGTATGTTAAATTGCGTGTTCTTTGTTAAGTTGATACATGCAACAAATAGATAAAAGTGACATTATTATAATATTTTAAATACACATGACGTTATGAAAGGTTTTTTTAATTCACACACCTGTTGACATCGACTTTGTCGATTTTACACAGGCGAAAAAAATGGCTTACAACCTATACGCTTTTTTATGAATTGTTTTTTTATTTAAGCCTTTTTAAAGCCAGTGTGCTTAAATTGGTAAAGAAAATAAATAAACAAATTAATACTACAAGTGCTATTAAATTTTGGACAGCAATTGTTACAAATTGGCTTTTTGTTTTTGTAACTGTAAACCAAGTGTTGTACAATGGGAAATTTCTGACTAAAAAATAACCCTACAACAATAGAAGGAATAAAATTAAATTTTAGTCCTTATTAAAGTATTAACACAAATATTCCATTAATTTAATTCTTCAATAAGGAACTCTTATAGAAGTTCTAGCAGCATTTTGCATAAGTCTAAAATGGTTAATATTTAAATATATAATATAGGATATTTATTTATTTGGTTGTTTTTTATTTTTTCGAATGTTCTATGAAAATAAGAATAATATTAATATGATTAAAATTGCTGAATATTTTGTTATATCCAGTTTAAAGTTGTTTTTAATTGCACGTTATAAATATCGTAAATAATAGTTTGTACAACCCACAATAATTGGCACTTAATAAAAGGTCTTACGATTTAATTGCATTACATACTAAATAGGGTATCGAGTAAAAGTTGTTTCAAAATAATTGTACTAATTGCCTTATAAATTCTGGTTCTGCTTGCAGCCCGACAGAAAAAATTCCTGACCACGATGGAGGATGCGAAATTAATGAACATTCGAAATGGATACACGAAATCCTTGGACGATCACTGTCAGCTTATCACTGGCATACAAGGTGAGTGACCGAAAGAAAAGTGAAGGGCACGGCCACTGCCAGGGTCACCTGTCCCATGGCCCTGTATTAAGTTCACTGCAAGACCACAAAAAAGAATGTAACTCACTTACAGGCCTAAAGCAAACAAGGAACCTGTTTTGGTATATCTTCAAAAAACAATAAGCATTCACAAAGAATTACATTTGTCTTCCGGGTCGCGGGTGGGTGGCAAAAGTGGTTGAAATTGACAAATTATGTGACAGACTTTTTGGTCTGCGAGAGACAACGACAACGACGACGACAACAACGGCAATCAGCGGCGGCGCGCAAATCCAAAGAGCCAACACAATTGTTGACAATTCACTCAAAGTGCTGCTGTTGTTGCTATTGTCGCTGAACAAATGCCCCAAAGCGCTCAAAAGCTTTAAATGCGCACGCCGCATGCCGCATGCCCCACACTCGCACTCGAAAAGTGAGGCCACGCGTTTGCTGAGGGGTCCCGGCAGCTCAATTCCGCAGCGCTCATAAACAATGCTGGCAGTTGGGTGTCAGTTAGGGGGTTGTGGGTTGGGGTGGTGCCGTGGAGTATGTGGGGTTTTTGGCGGCTCAGTTTCGGCTTGGCGCGATGAGAAGTGCGCTTGAGTTGCATTTAAGCCAATTAGCATAGGTAAACAAAACATTTGAGTGAGCGCGCCAAGTGCTTTTGGTTGGAGTGCGACTCCGGGGGATGTCTGCCTTTGGACGTGTGGAAGGGGATTGGGGGCTGGTGGGTGATGCTATAAGATGAACCAGTTACGGCTCGAGGTGTCAGCCGGCATTTATATGAATATGAATTTGTTTGGTGTGTGAGTTTGTAAACGCTTGATGGCACTGCGTCCATTGGCAACATCACTGGCTGCCATTGGGTGATTGGGTGATTGGGTGGTCTCCATTGTAAGTCCTTAACATTGTTGCATTTATTATGCAATTATCGAGTGGCCAGAGTGTTTAAGTGTGTATGCCTAGCCTGTTTAAGCTATGCAGCTTGACAGTGATTTACGTCGTCGAATGCCAATTAGGCCACAACAACAGCAGCAGATGGACTCAGCCAGCAGCAGCACCTTAAAGACAGAGGAATGCCTGTGTACATGTACACTGAGAAGAATAAATTGCAATTTAATTTGGAAAAGCATATTCTTAACTAATTTTATGGCAAACTAAAAATATATGACTTGGTGGACTTAGTGTTAAATATTTGTTTAAAAGTGATATTAAAATGAATAGCATTTCGGGGCGGATATCTTTGTAAACTATAAAAGTTTTTCATCATATTATTTTTAAATATAATGCTTATAATGACAATAAAAATATATTGGGTTTATTTATAATGTAAACAGAAATTTTCTTTTTGACGTTTATATTAAAGTTATGTTAAGTGAAATGTTTAAATTTTAAAGGATGGAAGTAAATATTACTTATGAGAAACTGATTGACTGATTGACTAAAAACAGTGGAATGTGCAGGTATTTGTGTTAATAATTAAAGTTTGATTTTAAATAGAAATATCATATTTTTATCAATCAATTTAAGATAAGCATTTTTAAGGCTTAGAATTTGTTTTCAGTGCATATAGAAACTATTACTATTATGTCGGAAAACTAGACTAATTCTCGAGTTAAAATTTGATTTTCTGAGTGTACGCATTCAGATATGAATTTGTGTGTACAAATGTATGTGTGTGTTTGAGTGTGTATGTGCGTGTGTGAGTGTGTGTACCATTGTACGATAGATGAATAGCTCGACGAGCTGCTAACTTGCAAATATTTATGAGTGCCCCACAAGTGTCAGCCAGCAGCAGCAGCAGCAGCAGCAGTGGCAGCAGCAACCGACAACAATGTCAGCATTGGCGTTAACTTTGAGTGTTGTTGTTGCCATTTTGACATATGGCCAAAATGCAGCCACATGCCAAACGCTCTTTACGTGCGACTTGCCAGTGACTCTGATGTATATGTGTGTGTGTGCGTGTGTACGTGCCGTGTGTGCGTACGTGTGTGTATGTGTGTTTGTGTGTGTGTGTCTGACGGCGTGAATTATGCGCAATTGAAGTGGCTTTTGGGGCGCGCATTTAAATTCGTGACGCGCGTCAAGTGGGTGGCAAACAAGCGTTGAGCATTGGCGGCAGCCAAGTGCTACTGCCACTGCCATAGGGGAGGGGTTTGGGGACGAGTGAGGTGGTGAGTGAGGTGGCGCTGGCACAATGATGCGCATCAAATTGGCTAATTGTTTAATGGCTGTTTGCATTGATCTTTGCAGATGAGTCGCCCATGCAAATGTTTTACAAGGATAAAGGCGTCTTCCTCACTGGCGGCACCGGCTTCTTTGGCAAAAGTAAGTTGAACGTGACTTGAATTTTTTATATGGTTACTGGTCTAGTTGTTTTACTGACGAATTGATTTGTCCACCAGCCATTATTGAGAAACTGTTGCGCACCACAGAGGTGGGACAAATATATTTGCTGATACGCCCCAAAAAGGGCAAGGATGCCCATGCACGCATCGAGGATTTGTTCAATGATCCGGTAAATGATTTCTATACTACCCGCAATGACGAATGAATTACAAATTATCTATCGTATCTGCTCCTTAGGTCTTTGCCAAAATGAAACAGATAAATCCAAAGTATCGCTGCCAGATCACAATCATCAGCGGCGACTGTTCGCTCCCGGGCCTGGGCATCTCCCACCATGAGCGCGAGGCACTCAAAGAGAATGTCAACATTGTTCTGCACAGTGCGGCCACTGTGCGTTTTGATGAGAAACTCAAAATGGCCATTGCCATCAATGTGCATGGCACCAAGGAGATCATCAAACTGGCCAAAGAGATTGTCAACCTGAAGGTGAGGCTTGAAACTAAGTAGTTTGATGTTTTGTTACCCATTCGAATGGGAAACAGGAAAAAATTGTATATTCAATCACATAGAAGGAAAAAAATCCGACCCAAAAAGAATATACATTCAATAGAAAAGTATAAGTAGATATGTTGTCCTGTCCATCTATTTACAGTAGTTGATCTCAGAGAAATTTGGAGCTTGAGTTTTCAAATTATGAATATTAGTTTTCGTGTAAAATAGGCAGTTCAAATTAATTGAACTTTATTGACAACTTCCCATTTCTCGCTTATATCGAAAAAAAAACAAACAATTGTAAAAATATAGCTTTTCAATTCATGTAATATACCCCGACAATTTCATCTGGAAAAATTCAATAGAGTCGAAGAAAAGCACAAATTTTAAATTTAGGGCCTCAGCTCAGACAAGAAATATATACTTATAAATTGGGCTCAGTCTGGCTTTCTAGCCTAAATCCTTATATTAATTATTATTTATTTCCATGATTTGGCGTAACTAAGAGAGATAATTTTGATAATAATTGTATTCCTTAAGCTAATTCATAGTTATGCTCTATAAGTTCCTAATTAAATTTTATCACCTTAGAAAGCTTCGTGTCAGGCAAGATGATGAAAGCAAAATGCCAATGTTTCCTGTCTTTTTCCTTGTTTATTTTTTTTTAAATGAGTTTGAAGCCAATTCGTGGGAAATGTATTTTTCTGACTTACAAACATGCTTGGAAATGTCATATTATTGCAATAAATATTTAAAACTTATTCAATAAAATAATCTGTATAATTTAAAGTAGCTTTCACGTTTGAGCTCTCTGATAGGGTTAAGTCAATTCAATAAAACCTTATTAAGGGTATTTAATGCAAAAGCGAATTAAGATAATAAAGTGAATACTCGGAGTTGTGGTAAACATAATAAAAACTTATTAAAAATAAATAATTTAAACTCGCACAACGGAATCCCTATTGGTAACGCCTTTTTACAGATACACTGTAATTAAATCCATCTGTCTTTCTTTCTATTTTTGATGAGGATAAAAAAAATTATTTGTAATCTGATTAAGAGGAATTAAATCTTGTCTGCTATTGACTCTATTTATTACAATTTATTTTATTAATTTAATTTGTATATTTATCTGATTTACTAGGGCTACAAGTAGAACTTTTAGTTTTGAACCATTCTAATAAAAACTAAAAACAATTTTACTGAATGTAAGGAGAATAGACATTCCAAAGCTACTTACACTAGGACACTAATTGTTCCTGGTCCTAACTAATCAAATTGTATCCTAAAATCTCAAAGTTAAAAACATTTTTGTCTGGAAAAAATTATTTAAGAAATCTGCACATTGCCAGATAACCTAGTAGGTTTATATTTGAATACATACCCTGTAATTTTTGTTGTTGCAGGCTCTTGTGCATGTGTCGACTGCATTTGCGCACTGCAACATGCGCTACATACAGGAGAAGTTCTACACTGGCATGATGACTGGGGACAATGCTTGTAAGTTGACTGAGTGCCTGGACGAGTACACGCTGAATACGCTGACGCCGACGATTATCCAGGGATATCCGAACACATATACCTACACCAAAGTGCTCGCCGAGAATGTGGTGCATCAGCATGCACAGAAATTGCCCGTTACCATATTTCGACCGGGCATCGGTAAGTTAAAGCTTTCATGCAACTTTCACAGTGCGACTTCATTTTGGGATTTGGGTATTTGTGTTTTCTTTTTTTTTAGTGATCACCAGCTATCGCGAGCCGGTGACTGGCTGGATTGACAATATGTATGGACCCTGCGGCGTCATTGTGGGCATTGGCTCTGGCGTCCTGCGCGTTTTCACCGGCAACATGGACAACACAGCGCACATTGTACCCGTGGACATGTGCGTCAATGCCTTGCTGGCCAGCGCCTGGGATGTGGCACGAAATACGTAAGTATTGTTTGCAACACAATCTGACATTTGAGTAAATCAAGTTGCCTCTGCTTACGACATTCCCAAGTGGCCTACCGTTCGAAAAATTTGCTCCCAAGTCTATCCGAAGTATTGTATACTGATTGAAAGAAAATAAAATAACGTCAATCAATAGTCGATTATGGGATCAACACAAGGATTTGTATATAGAAAATTATATTGAACAATTTAATACTCTTTAGTTGGCTTTATGCTTGAACCATTTAATACTCTCTTAGTTGACTTTAAAATTTTATAGCTTTCAATTCAAAAGTTTTAATCGGCTCCCAAATCTGCATAAAATACTTTTTTTCAATTAAAGTTGTCAACAATTTGTATAATTTGTATTTAAAAAATTTTATTTATTGAACAAAAGTAAAATACAAATAAATAAGAACTCAGTTAAAAAATTAAAATCTATAACAATTTTACAAATTGAACTTAAATATTTTTGAAAGAAAAAAATAATATAAATATATATATATATATATAAAAATAATATTTAAAATCTCCAACAATTTTCTTTCTGTGTAGATATGAAACGCCGCCCATATATAACTATGTACCGGATTCGGATAATATGGTCACCTGGCGTAATTACGTAATGACGGGCTTCAAGTATGTCCATGATATACCCCTGCGCAAGTCCATCTGGTATCCGGTATTCACCATTGTCCCGCACATGTGGCAGTATCATATACTCTGCTTCTTGTACCACATATTGCCCGCCATGTTCATGGACTTGATTATGGTACTCATGGGCAAGAAACCGAGGTGGGTTTAAATTTAATTGCACTCGAGAACCCAAACCAAACAAAACTTTATTAATTTGCAGAATGTTGAAAATCTATCGGAAGATTCACAAGTTCAGCAATGTTTTAAAGTTCTTCAGCTCGAATGAGTTTCGCTTTGATAACGACAATGTGCGGAATTTGGTTAATAAGTTGGATGTCAGAGACAAGCGACTGTTCTCCTTTGATATGCGTGATCTGGACTGGAACCATCTATTTAAAGTCAGTTTGTATGGACTGCGCCTGTATGTAGTTAAAGACGATCCCAGCAATTTGCCCGAATCCAGAAGGCGCATCAAACGGTAAAATCTTAAATTCTGTTAATGATTTCATTTATTCATTTATCCTATTTATTTTTTTTAATTTCTGTTATTACAGGATGATGGTTCTACATTATACTACCCTGGGCATCGTCTATTTGTTAACAGCTTGGGCGCTCTATGGACTGGTGAAGCTTATTTTCTTTTAATTTCCATGGGGTATACACTGTATTTGTATTAATGTTACAAAATGGAAAGTTCTCCTCTCTGTATTGTCACAGTAACATTTTCAGTTTCAGAGTAGCTTAGTTCTAGATTTAGTACATACAATATGTATAGTCCTATGGTTACAGCGCTCTATCCGATATCTGTATAGTTTAGTTCTTAATTATAAAACTGCTAAAGTTGATTATATGTAACACTTACTGTGTATATATGTATTTAGGTACGATGCTAATCAAATCGCAAAATAAAAATCGCTTTATATTTTTGGGACATGCTAATCGGACTTTTTTTTATTTATTTTTATCTGGTATTTTAAAACAATGTCAATGTGATATGTATGTATAGATCCAATGGGATATATTTCATATCTAAGAACTTAAATGTACACAGATTCCAATTGATATACGTAATTGGAATACAAAACCCGTATGTATGCTATGAATTTCTCATCGTTCAGTTTAATATATCTTTGAGTTCGCACATAAAATATTTCTTACTATATTTCTACTGTATCTCACTTTAAACCAAACTAATCGTGCAATGCCATTTAAATAAAAATTTGTTCGTGCAACAGATTTTTTTTTAAATGTCATAAAAAAGATGAATTTATAGTACGAGGATTAAGTCTGGTGCACAGTCAAATAGGATTATTGAAAAACAATGAATGGTGAATCGGTGAAACTCTTTTTCCCGGCAACAGAATAAACGCAAAGTAATCAACTGATAAACTACATATGAAATGTATTCAACGGTCAGAAGAACGGGAAGAGATAGCGAGAAAGAGAGAGAGAGAGAGAGAGAGAGAGAGTATTAAAGTTAAAATGAAAGCAAAACGCACAGCAGAAAAGTAAAGTAAAAAATGTAGAAACAATAAGATATACTGATTTACACATTGGCTTAGCATTGATATTTTTATTGCATACTTTCAGGCATGTCAAAAGGAAATGTCGCAAAATAATGTCGGACCGTGTGAGAGAGAGAGAGAGAGGTAGAAAGAGTGAGAATGAGCTTATCAAATTGCAAACAGAAGCGGCATTCATTGCCTTCAGCCATCATCCAAATCCTGTAAGGCGCTTTATCGCATCGCGCACACACATGCACATAGAACGAGACACACACACACACACATACACAGATGTCTGCTTGAATATCTATATAGACATACACACAAATATGCACACACTTGCGTATATACATAAATAAATAAATAAATCCGCTTGTATCACTTTGCAGTGCTGCACTTGTATGATTTCAAAATTAAAATCAGAGCATAACCCAATCACCTCCCAAAACCCCCAATTCTCCGCGCAACTACCATTCCCCACTTCCCCCACCCCATCATACCTACAGCCACTGCTTGGAACAACAACAACAAATATTCGCATGACTCAGTCTGAACGACTCATTCCCAATACAGCCATAAAGCACTCGCACACTCATCAACCATACACGACGCGCGTCTCGATGGGGTGTGTAACGATATGTGTGAGTGAGTGTGTGTGTGTGTGTGTGTTGTTGTAAATGGACGATGGAACGTTTCTTGTGCACATTCAGGGAAAAATGTTTTTCAAAACCGCAACGCTGAGCGCTGTGCGCAATGATTGAAGCCATTGCGACGCGTCGCATCGTTATCATTGAGATGCGGATCCGGATGCGGATGCGGATGTGGATGCTGTTGCTGTTGCGGATACATTTGTTCAATTTTGGGGCCAAGCATGTAGATTTTTCAAAAAATTACGACAGCGTAACGCCCGCGCGTCCAATTAAAGTAAACGGTGAACAGGGCATGTGTGCACAGACAGACAGACAGACAGACAGTCAGACAGACTGACAAATAGATAGACAGACTTGGCTGAGTAATAACTCCCCAATATGTTGCATGGTTATGTCTGTATATCTGCAATACACTTATACACATAACTATGAGAATGTAGGGTGCGGGATAATGTGGTGTGAGGGGGGGCAGTACTAAAATTGCAAGCGTCGCATCACGAACGAGCGAGCAGAACATTGAAAGACCAAACAATCTCAATCTCTCAAATTAGATTTTCAGAAAAATGCACCTCTGGGAAATGCACAATGAAAAAGCATTGCACACACACACACACACAAATACACGCACAAAACACACATACTATCACACACACAAACATCAACAAGAAGCCGAAGCAACTTTGTCGTTAGCTTATCTCGTGCAAAAGCTTTCCGAGCATCTCTTGTTCTCTTTTAGTATTAGTTGCAGCTCGCTGCTCTCTCTCTCTCTTTGACGCGCTCTCTCTCTCTCTCTCTTACTTGTTTTGTGTGAATGGTTCGCCATTACGCTCGCGCTCACGTAGCATAGCAATAATAACGGCACATGAAGTGTATGGTTATTCAAGGGTTGTTCATTCGTGAAATTAATATTGCGGCAGCCACGATTCGGGGCAGCACGCGCGCCACAATGTTTATGTCTGACGTCGCTTGTTTTTGCCGTTGCTTTGTTGCTGTTGTAGCGCTGGCGCTGCAGCCGCATATTGTAACGGTTTTTTATGTGCCTTGCATTTTATTTCACTGGCGATATGCCAAAGCTTGTTGTGTTTCAATTCCACTTTGTTCCAAAACACTCCCGCTCTTGCTATCTGTCTCTCTTTCTATGGGACTCTCTTTAGCGTCTTTGCTTGCTTGCTCTTTGCTTTTTAATTTTGTTATTTTCAACTGTACTGTAAGTGTATGTGTGTGTGTATGTGTGTGAGTGCGCCGGCATTTTCGCTCCATTGCCAGCGGTGGACCATTATCAGATTTTGTAATAGCTTTACGTTTATTACTTTTTTTCAATTTCATCGTCGTCGTCTTCGGTATTTTTTGGCATTTGGCGCACTGTCTGGCTGTTTACATATGTGTGTGTGTGTATGTGTGTTTGTGTCTGTATGGACGTGTGTGTGTGTTGTTAGTTCAATTTATTGTTTGTGTTGTTTGTGCATTGCAGTCAATGCTTGTTGATTTGCTGTTTGTGGGCTAAGTGCATGTTGGTGTTTGTGTCCTGGTCGCGTTTTGCACGTCAATTAAAAAAAACTTGACTAGGACATTTTGTTTTTGCGAAGGTGCCCACACAAACACACACACACACACGCACGCTGACGTGCATAGCAGACACACAAACACACGCACACATGCTATGCTCAGTTCTGCTTGTCTGCTTGTAATTCCATACTCGGTTTGCTTGTTTTGCTGTTGTTGTTTGTCTGGCGCTTCGTCGTGTGCAGTTGGGTTATAATTATTTAGCCCTGCCCTGTCACTGCTTTTACTACTACTTTTGCACTCCAGCCTTGCCCCGTTCCCTACAGCTGCACTGCTTGCCTGCCGTTGCCTGTGGTTGCTGCGAGTCCGTGCTTGCGTATCGCTATCTCATTCCCGCTCTTACTCTTGCTATTCCTCCTGCTTACTCCTTTGCTTGTGTTCTCCTTGCCTTAGTTTAGCGCTCGCGCGCGCATATAATAATATTTTAAATTAATTACAACAAACACGAGTTTGTGTGACAGCGTGTGCAAGTGTCTATGCCTGTGTGTGTGTGTGTGTGTGAGTTCGGGCGTGTGCGGGTGTGTGTCTGTGTGCTGGCGCGTGCTTTTGTGCTCCTCACTGCCTCTGCTCGCTGCCTTTACTTCTGCTGCTGCTGTTTTGTATGAAAAGTGAATTAAAGCGAATTTAGCGCGCTTCGCCCACGTCCAAAGTGCATTTGTATGTCCTGCACTGCTGCTGCTGCCGTCGTCGCTAACTTTATCCTTGGCTGCCTGGCAATACACACACACACACACACACACATTGACACTTTCGCTATCACAGTGTGTTACTGTGTTTATGTGCTTTTCAATTGCAGCGCATACGTTGCAGTTATCACGTCAAGCTCCCCTACCCCCAAAACACCCGCAAACACTCCCAAACACCCCCCCTGACCAACGCTCCCTTCATGCCCACTTCCACAGTATTGTCTATTAGTATCTCGTTTGCGCTTCTGTTTTCTGTTCTAGTGCTTCTTTTGAAGTTTTCGCTTGCATTCGCATTTTAATTTGAAGTGCATCATCTCAGTTACCGCCCCCATTCCCACACAGATCCGCCCACTCGCTGCAAACTCCTTGTAGCATGCGTCTGCGGCCACAAACAAACAGATAAAAACAAACAAACAAGCCGTAAACACACACACACACAGAGACACACACACACACACACATGCCAAGCAGCCCACAAACAAAGAAGTGCTTATGCTCATTCATTCATTTCATTTCCCATTACATTTGCTCAGCACTGGGAATATATCCAAGGAGGCAGGCGGTGTTTCGTTGCCACCATCTCGAGCTGCGTTTTCACCTGAACGCCGCATGCCGCATGCCGCATGCCGCGTGCACGCGGGTCTAACGGGAAAACGCAAAGACCAAACAAAATGGTTAAAAAGCAAACCAGCCCAGCAAGAACAACTACTACAACAACCCACCCAGTTGCCACTTGCGACTACTTTATGCCACTTCAACGCAACTCAATTGCTTTCTTTGCCCTTAACAAAGTATGTGTGTGTGTGTGTGCTCTGGTGTATGTGTGAGGTTTTATTAAAATACTCTGACTCTTTCTTTTACTTGTCTGGCCTTCTCCGGCTGCCTTCCGCGTTTCTTTGTCGTTGTTTGCTGCAAATAAAAATAATGAAAAGCTGTGGCAAATAAAATTTGCACAAATTATATACACATACAAATACGTATACATGAATACAGATATATAGAAATATATATGTATATTTTTTGTGCTCGCTTTATATCTTTATTTGCGCAAAATGCATTGAGAAAATAAATATAATTAGAAATATAACCAACGCGTGCAGCTTTTCCATATACCCCGTAAATCCTTTAGGCTTGGTGCACATTCGACAACAACAACAGTATCTGAAAACAAACAAAACCAAAATAATGATGCTTTTCAAAAATGATTTGTTGAGGCAATGTTTCAGTGCCATTAGCCAAACATTTTTTAATTAAATTCAAACCGAATACTTCTTTCTAGTGTCAAATAACTTCCAAATATTTTTTTGTAATCCAGCTAAAAGATAAAAAATTATTCATCAATGGTCTGCTTTCGCATAACCCACTCTGTGCACTTTTGTCTGACTGAATTTAACTGCGGAAACTCCTTTAAAAAAATGCTTCTGTGGAAAAATGATGGCAAAATTTGCACCTCGTTTTTCACTATAGCAAAAAAAAAAAAAACCGCGTTGCCTGCCTGTCCATTTACACAAAAAGCTTTTACCCATTGATTCTGTTAAACAACTAATCTAATTGTATTTAAATTGTTCGTAAATGGAAAAAAGTTCATGTCATGGCAGAAGGCTTGAAGCGTTTTAAGCCCGTGCAGTGTGTATTATCATTTTGTCGATAAGTTTGTAACCCATTAAAGGAGACATTTCCGATAAATTCTTGGTTTATAGCTGAGTCGATAGAGCCAAGAATCTGATAACTATACGTATCTTATAGCTGTTATGGAACAGAGCGCTCAAAATATGAGTTTTGGCATATATATAAATTGTATTTATAAAGTTATCCTCTGCGGAAGTTTTCCATTTAACTATCATCATTTACATCGCGCCACCATGTTATATTCATAAATTTCATTATTTTTACTTCCTGTAAGGGTAAGGAAATCTTCGACTGGACTAGAATAGACATTTTCTATTGTTGGTCTATTAATTAAAATTAATTTTGGACTCTTCGCTAAATAAGACTGTTTACTGTACACATCTACATTATTAAAAAAAAAAAACATTTTGATTTATATATATATACACCAATTAATATTATATTTAAAATATTATTTTTATTTTGTTTTCATATTTTAAATTATTTTTTTTTTTTATCTGTGAACAGAGTATTAAATAGTCAGCCAAACCGAGCTTGAAGTTTTTTGTTAAACACTTTATTTTATTCTGTTGACTTGCTTTTATTTGATAATTTTATATATATTTTTGGTGCAACTGTTTTCGTTCTGCATCGTTACAAGCTAGAAAACAATAAAAAAGGTGACGCACAGCCAACAACAAGAACAATAATAATAACAGCAATAACAAAAATACCAACAATAACAGCAAAAACGACAAATGGCAACACTTGTGCGTGTGTCTCCGGCTCCAACTGCGACTGCGACTGCGACGGAGACTGAGACGGAGACTTTGAATGCTGGGTTGGGGTATTACAAATAGTGAAATAGCCCAACGTACATCGTAAATATTTCAACTGCAACAACTAGGGAACAGCAACAGCAACAACAAAACGGACAGCAACAGCAACAGCAACAGCAACAGCAGCAGCAGCAGCAGCAACAGCAATAACGAGCACCAGCAGCAGCAATCGAGAAGCTGGAGAAAATGGAGACGAGTGGATAACAAGAATGGTGTTGCGGGGGCAGGCAGAGAATCGATAGATTGCACCTGGTACGAACTACGTTGGAGGAATGTCCCAAACCAGAACCAGTAACAGAACCTCTGCAACCTACGACACAAACAAAACCAGTAAACAACAACAACAACAACAACAACAACAACAGCAAAACGAAGAACAACAACTTACAAGGAAAACAATGTAAACAGAAGATTACACACCCTTGCAGACTGAAGTTTTGAATGATGAAAGCTATAGTATATAGTAGTCGAATGCTGATGATTTCTTGAAAATAATAACTTGTCTTAGCTGCTGAGTTTGGTGCGAGTAAAGTTTATTTTTTATTTCTTTTTTTATTATAAATTGTGAGGAAAAATAAAAGATTAATCTTTATAAATTTATTAGATTCTCTACAATTTATATAGAATTTTAAATTGGTAACTGTTAACGCAGATTTTTTATTGTTTTTCTGGCCAAATATAAATTTAAATCATTAACCGATTGTTCCGATGAAAGCTACATGTGAGCAGCCTATAATCCGCATATTGAGTAAAAATGGATTGTATAACTTTTTAAACAGATAAGAACAAATCTTTTGATATAGCATTCCTATGGCCTGCTCCGTCATAAGCCTTATCTCTAGCAAAAATAAATTTCACGAACATAGCTTTTAAACTGTAAAACTATATTGAGTCTGGTTTTTATGCTGATCAGGATAACATATACTATATGGGATCGAACATGCCTTCTACAATACGTAACAAACTTCCTGACTGCATTACAATACCCTCTGCCAGGGCATAACAATAATAAGGACAAGTCGAATCGGGCTTTGCTGTAGAGTACTCCTCACCCCGTTGCCGCTGTTCTGCTGCAGTTACGCCGGGTTTTCCTTTAGCTTACGCTTCCACGCTTTCAGGCTACCTCGACTGCCAGTGCCCCGCCAGCACCCCACCCGTGGCACGCTTCAGCTCAGCTTTGTGCTCAGCAGTTTTGTAACGTTCCCCTGACTCGCAACCCATGCGAAAATTTGAAGCGATTTATTTACTTTTTGCCATTGCCATTTG
The DNA here is from genome assembly GCA_035042365.1 of Drosophila dives. Classification (NCBI taxonomy): domain Eukaryota; kingdom Metazoa; phylum Arthropoda; class Insecta; order Diptera; family Drosophilidae; genus Drosophila; species Drosophila dives. Next base: position 223,509 of record JAWNLJ010000447.1, on the reverse strand, counting down.
CCGCTCCGCAAACCGATGTTGCCCCACTCTATCTCCCCTTCGCAACGCAACACCCCGCTCTCATTGTATTTTTTGGCAAATGCTCTGCAGCAACAAACTCTGGCATATGGACATTAAAAGCAATTTTAATCAGGACTTTCTTCTTCGGGCTTAACAAAAAAAAAATATCAATCAATAGTCGACTTTATTGTTCTTTAACCAATACATACTTATCTAATATGATAGTTTTATTGGACTATCATTTATTTAATAGATCTGTTTAAATAATATTTTAATTAATTTTAAATTTCTTCTTGATACGAATACAGAAGTTTGAATTAGTTTCACTCAATTATTTAAACATATAACATAAATTAAAAAATATATTTTGCTTATAAATGTCCAACTTTTTATTTATTTTAACTTCCATGCATGGAAAATTTCACAAAACAATCGCGATTGTGATTTGGTTAGTGTATCTCGTTGGTTGGCTATTCCTTAAAAGCATTTAACTCCATAGTCACTTTTGTTGTTTTCTATTTTATTATACAACTGAAAATGGTCTTGTTTTTCATTTTTTTTTTCTTTTATAATAATTTTGTTTCTCTTCGGATCGTAGCTGTCACCATTGCCGTTGTCGGCCACGTCCTTCTTTTTTTTTTTTGAGTTGGTCTTCATTTATATTTTAGCCGAATTTGGACGCATTTGCAGCGTTATGACAAACAAGTGTCCATTTATTTGCCAAATTTAATGTTTCACCATTCTGGCTCTAGTGACAAATTATCCCACTTCGATTTCTTCAAACCCATCAAATAGCACACACAACAAAAAACGGACAAGTAAGAATGCAGAAGTCGAGGTAGCTCCCATAGTGGATATCCTGCATTTTTCCTTCTCCGATCTAATTCTTATTTATTCAGTTCATCAATAGAATTTTGTTGATCTACCTAGGGTATGAAGGAATTTATTATATTGTTTATACAGACAGACAATGTCTATATTGTCTCGACCAATAATATATAAATGCAATGGACAGATTTTTTCTTCTGCATTTTACTTATTTCTGCAAAAGTTCATTATACCCTTTCAATTGACTTTAAATGGGTTCAATGGGTATAGAAGAAGCGAATGCAGCACTAAGCGGACAACTGTGCTTGAATTTATTAAAAAAAAAAGAAAATAATGGGAACGGCTAATGGGTATAGCATTTTGTGTAGCTGTAGTCACCCAGTGGCAGAGATGGTCCTTGGTTACATTGGAGCCTGGGCTGCCACTTATCCTTAAAATATTTAGCGGTCTTTGGCGTGCTTTCCTGTGAAAGCGTTTAGTGTCTCAAGCTAATACAAAATTTATATTAAAAAATAAAGCGAAAATCTGTCATTGCCATTAAGTAAAGCGCAATTCTCGTTTTTCACTAATTGGGCAGGTGTTGGACAGCGCTTTTGGCGAAAAATGTTCGTTAATTAGCTGCCATGTTGTGTTCTATTTTGTATTTGACGTTGCTCCTCTTTTACGGTCGAGATCCTATCTAAATTTCATGTAAAACAAAGGTCAAAACATTTGTACACATTTCACTTTTTGTTCTTGGATTCTCTCCATCCGACATGTCAGGCACTGGGAGAAGGAGATGGGTATCAGCGTTGGAGATGGGTCAAAAATTAATGAATAGATTATGATTAATGAGCGGCGACATCATTAAAATGTATTTATATACATATATATACATAAATATTTATGTGTATATTCAAATTGCGGTTTGGCTGACCATGAATGAAACGAGCCGCTCTAAAAAATGAAACCGTCGCATGCCGAAATGTCATAGCACAAACACAAAGCGAAAAATGGAAAATGTTTAATCATTAGTTTGAATTGCCGCAAAAAGTTTTTCAAGCTACATTTTTTTGAGAGCGCTGCTATTTACAACATATGAAAAAGTGCACCCAGCAAAATGTAATAAAAAAAATATATATATTTATATATATACATATATATATTCTAAAGGCAAAGCAAGTTGCCAAGATAAAAGCGCACGCATCCTTGAAATTTTATTTATTTATAGCCAGGCAGCCAGGCAGCCAGCTGCCCGCTAGTTCCCCAAGTCAAAGCTACCATTTATGATGTGGTTGTTGCTGTTGCTGTTGCTTCCCTTCCCTTCCATACTGTGCTGTTCCTTCATTTTGTAATGCTTGTTTGTTTGTTAGCAACGAGTCCAACCGCAAAATCTACCCAGCCACAGTTGGGCGGCTGTGATGATGAGACAACGAGACGAGACGAGACGGGGTAACGGGACGGTAACGGGAGTGCTGGGAGATGGTCTGCTGGCATTTTGCATATTGCCCATACGCAACGTTGCCGCTGGGCAAAAGTTTGCATAGCTCGCCGTTTTGCTTTATTAAAAACTAGGAAAAACGCAAAGTTTTCCTACGAATTATTCCAATTCTAATTTATTTTGCTTGCTAAAGGGAAATATTCTGGTATTTTGTGATCGTTGTCGCAGTTAGATTGTTGAATGATAATGACGATGACCAGTGTTACAAGGATGATGCCAGCACCAACCTCAAACTCCAAACTCCATCTCTGACTCCGATACTTGGATAGCGAGTAGTACTTGGCTAGTTGCTGTCCACTGTGAATAGCAGCAGTTTGGACTTTTGGTGGCAATGGCAAATGAGTTTTATGCGAGTGCAGTTGCACAATGACATGCACATAATTCAAGTTTGTAACAGCATCAAATGCATAGAGTTCTATCTGAATGACTGAAATTAACTATCAACCGAGTGGTCTGCTGGCTGTGACCTCCCCAGACATTCCCCCTTCAGCCACTCGAGCTGCTCCCACTTGACTTGCTTAGCTGCTTTAGATTGACAGCTATACAAAACGGAGGAAGCAGCAACAACAACAACAACAACTATAACAACTACAACAACAACCACAACAGACACAGCAGCAACATCATCAACACGCAGTTGTAGTAGTTGCAACATTCGTATTATCACAAGGGTCTGACTTATGTTGAGCTTAGCAATACGATTCCTTATATTCCGTATAGTGCATTAGGGGTTTAGCAAGTTAAAAAGTTGTTTTTCATGATGTGTCACCCCAAGTGGATTTATCACTAAACATCTTGTGGCAAAAGTCGGTGTCAGACGTGATTTTTGCAATTTGCATTTGGCTCGAATTACACTTTCCTAATCGTCCCTCAGGCGAAGTTGACACTTGAACATTTTTAAATATTTAATTGACGAGTTAAATACAAGTAGCTCAAGTAGTTCTCTTAGAAAATAACTTGCATATATATATATGAATATATTTAAGAACTTTTCTGCACAAAATTTACAATTTATATTTGTCTGTATCGGTGTCAGGCAGAGTTTTGAGATTTTTAAGAGTAGCTAAATCTATGAAAGATATTTGCTATACCTCTTTAAATCTATAAATTATTATCTCTGAGATGAGCTTGTTAAAACTACTAGACTTTTGATGCTGATTAAGAATATATATATTTATATATATATAAATTAATTTATACATATAAATATTACAATGGGTTGAGACATGCTTCGTTCTGCCTGTTCCATTACTGTTCCTGGCTATAGAGATTTCCCCATTCGGTTTTCTTTTCACAATTAAAAGAACAAATTTTCCTAATTAAGACGATAAATTAGGCATTATTTTATTTCCTTTAACAAAAACACAACTATATTTCAAACTACTTTCCAACTAAGAGTCACTCAATGGTCTAATAAATACTTAACGAATCATTAGACGAGCAACTGAGACAGACTTCATCAAAACATAATCAAAGTTTGCACAAGGTTTTGTTGTTGGAAAAAGGAGCAGCACCTGAATGGCGCTAATTCGTCCTGACAGTTGAGCATAAGAGTTTTGAACTAATAGAACAATGAGCGAATGAATGTTGTACGCTGACAACTCGACAGTCAGTTAAAAAGAATGCTTGCCACTCTCGCCAGCGCCGTGTTGCACGCAAGTTTCCGCTGTGATAACAGTTTACAGTTGTTGCATTTTATAATCAAAGTTGTTTCTCTTTCTGCTACTTTGAGTTTAACGTCTGCGTTCGCGTCCTCTTGTTGCTCATCAAAGTTTACCCCAACCGACAGCATGGCAGCCACAGTAAAATGAATGAGCTTGGCTGTCCTCTCCCACACACACCCACACACCGCCAACTTATATTTACCTCTGCTCCCCGAGCATGGCCGAATGCCTCTCGCCTGATGCTTAGCCGTTAAACCGACTTCAGAATTAATCAAATCCAAGTCAGATGTTGCGCGCTGCCAAAAAACTTGAGCACAACAACACCGACAGCAAATTTGTTGTTGTTATTCTTGACAGTTGGTCCTTAACAATCCCAGCACGGAATTGGAGCCCCAAACCAGCCCCACTCCCCATCATCCACTTGGTGTATTCGCTTTAGTAGCCAAAGAGTTGACGTCCTTTTCATTGCCATAACGCACATTTACAAAATTATATTCGAAAACTTAACGCACCCTCCACGGCTTCTCCATATTCGCTTGCCCTCCTAACACCAACCCCCAATCCCAATCCCAACCCCTACTCCAAACTCAGATTCTGCTGGCTTTAATGTACAAATAAAATTGGGCAAAGTTGGCGCGTACATCACAAATATTAGCGAATAAAGATGATGACTTGATGACGATAATGAGACTGCTGCGGGGGACGTGGCTTTGGCTCGGTCTGGCTCGGTTTGGCTTACATGACTGGGTTGAAAGTTAATGACGTTGTAACGTCAATTTTCTGGCCGCAACCAATATGGCAAAATTCATTCGACTCGCCCGCTAATGAACACTCAATTACAGTGATGTACTGCCAGGACAGTCAGACAGTCGTACAGACAGTCAAACTGGCGGACTATTGGACTGTTGAGCACTGAGGCAGGAGGCAGGCAGTCAGGCAGGCAGTCAGGCAGTCAGGCAGGCAGTCGGGCAGGCAGTCAGGCAGGCAGTCACCCTGGCCATGTCTGTGTCGTTCTTGCATCGAGTTCATTAACATTTTGCCACGGCCAGAACACAAAAGTTCGGCAACAGTACGTGGCAGCGATGGCATTCAGTTAATGAATCTCTAGCCAAGCGCTTGATTTTTTCCTTATTTTTCTTCTGCTGCTGCTCCTTAAAGTCAAGTTTTTCACGTACGCGTTGTGTGTTTGTGGCGTATGCCAAAACATTTAAGACAAGATTTTCGAAGATAATTCGACTTAATTCACTGACATCTGATCTGGCGCCAAGTCTTAAGAGCAGCATGAACAGTTACCTGAGCAATATTCTGTTAAAGTTTAGACATTTTTCAGGTCAGGTGACTTGAGAATAAAGTGAGCTTTTCCAAAAGCGAGAATTAGCTCTTGTGTAAATTCTTTGGTAATTATGTAAAATAAATCTTGTATTTATTCAAATTAAATATTTATGTTTTTATCTTTGTTTTGTAAAATTGATTCAAAAAATGATTTACTCAAAATGTTGATACGTTTAAATTAAAATTTAAAGCCTTGAAACTTGGAAAGAATTTCCGACAGACGATTTGCTAAAATTGTTGTACTTATCCAAGGAGGCTGGAAAATCGATAAGACTATAGTTGCAAATTGAACAAACCACATATCTCGCACAATTATTATATATTAAATATAGGCTAGGGGCAATGATAACGAAAATTAATTTAGTTTAATGCTTAAAATACTAATTGAGGAAATTTATTTATTAAATTTAATAATATTTTAAATTAACATCTCTACATCACATTGATATCGATATTGATCGGAATCAATTGCGTGATCGCCAACTTAAAGAAAAGGAACAAATCAATTATTGTCAATAAAGTAAAGTAAACCGACATAAATATGAAGAAAATATAATATAGTTTTTACTACTACTCATTAAGCATTTATTAAAACAATTTTCAAACATAAAACATTTTAAAACATGCAACATAAATATAATATGATTGATTGATTGATACTTTCCCAATAAACAAGTGTTCATGTATTAAGCAGTAAAAATCAGTCATAAAATATCATTCATGTCGTTTTGAATTAGGTCTAAATAAGTCAAAATACTTGCTTTAATAATACCATAAATACTCTACTCAAATAACTTGTAAAGGTTTATTATTCTTTAAAAGAGTCATATACTTTTGGATGCTAAATTATATACATACTGTAAATTAAATCATGTTTAGCTGGGTAAAAATTGTTAGAATATTTTTTTTAAATTACTTTATACAAATTCATGAGAAAAAAAAAATGAACGGATCATGAAATCGCATCGACATATCTTTTACAACTAATCATGGAACAAGAATATTTATATGCTCAGTAACGCCAATTCTATGAAGTTTCTGGTCATTGCAATATTGGAGTGTTAACCGTGCTTTATAATAATATAAAATAGCAACAAAAATTATATCTCGTCTTTTAAGTATTTAAGGGTATTTGCTAGGCGGTATTGCGATTTATATATTGTTTTATGATTCAGCTTGTTTGTGAATGGCTGGCAAACGAATTGTTTTTGCAAATTGACGTTTAATTCGCGTAATTAGTGCGCCGACATTTTTGGGCTTGTTTTCCATTCAATGGGTTTTCTTCTTTTTTTCTCTCTGGCATTTTTCCCATTTTTTTTCTATTTATTTTTATTTTTATTTTAATTAAATTCATTGCCATATTTATGAAACTTTTTTCATTAAATTTAGCGCTGTTTTGCTGCGCACCGTTTTGAACCCTTGGAAATATTTTTCCCATCCAACCCCAATGGTCAGCGCCCACACTGCCCACAATTGCTCTAACCCAGTGTTTTCACTGGTGAATATATATTTTCTTGTGGGTTTTACGCATTTCATTTGCACTTTGGACTTGGCCCCTTTTGGGAGCGAAGACTTTTGCGTCTTGGCCAAAAAAAAAAACAACGTTATAAAAATGAAAAGGAAAAAACGAAAATAAAAATTCTGACACCTAAATTGCTGTGACATATTTGATTTATGAGGCCACCTATTTGCCCCAAAAGTGGCGCAACAACAAAAATAAAACCATGGCGACAGCAGCGGCAATAAAGAATAAAAGGACCAAGCCAAAATGCAGGCAGAAGGGGCGACACACACACACACACATAAAAAAACACGAAAGGAAGTGGCACTAAAACAATTACAAAATAAAAACGATTACACGCCACTTCCGGCGACATAAAAAAAATGGCGCAGGACGCTGACCAGCGATGAGGGGTTGAGGCTAAGATGTAGCAACATCCTGGTCGATGGGGCGCAAAGGGTTGCCACAGCCAACAGCAACCAAGCACACACTCGCACACACACACACACACACATACACTCTGCAACGCACACACATCCATTTTATTAAAAGAGGCCACTAAAAGGCGCTAGCAATACAGCACCATAATCTTGGGTTAAAGACCATTAAGAATTTTTATTTTCAATTAAACCCGATTTGCCTTAATGCCCCACAAGGCCGAAAACGATGCTGGCGATGGCGATGGCGATGTCGCCAACATCAACAACAGCAACAACAACAACAATCACAGTGGCAACAATACAATACAACAACATCGAGTGGGCTGCCCGACAGCAAAAATTTATATGCGCTGCAGATTCTAAAAGGGTCGAGCGGTCGCGTCGTTGACTTAACGCGCTGCCCGAAAGTGGCGCGTTCAGCCAGAACATTCTGCCCCCCCAAAGGAACAGTGGACGGCATACTCAACAACAACAACAACAAAATGGCCAAGGCAGGATGGGAATGCGGCTACATTCAAATGCGATTTTTATGCCATTTTCAATACGCCTTCTTTTGGATTTTGGGCACGGGGCACAGGCTGGGGACAGGCGCTGGGACAACTCCCATACTCTTATATCCCATAAACAGCTGTGGCAGCGGAGTGGGTAAGGAGAAGTCTTTGGTTCTAGGTAGCTGCACAGAAATCTCTAGATCAACCTAAGGCAAACACGGCGAGATATTTATATATATATATATATGTATGAACAGATATATGTGTATGTATATATGAGAGAGAGAGAGAGATGGATAAGCGGAGGTATTGAGAAAGAGTCGGAAAAACAAACTGAAAGCAGCAAAAGAAAAACACAAACAACTCGCAGAGCAACAAAAGTTTGCCGATATAAAAAGTGTGGACTGGTCGAGTGGCCGCCACACAGACATGGTGAATAAAATAGAGCAGAGTCGAACAGAATAGAACGGTATAGCTTTGGCTAGCTGGCTGGCTGGCTGGCTAGATGGCTGCTTGCTTGGTTGGTTGCCTTTTGGCCCATGGCTGTGTTTGGGAGTGTGGGCACAAAGTATATTTAAGTGCTTAAAGTAAAATGATGTCGTACGAACTCCAAACTAAAAACAAGTTAGTATGGTAACTTTTGGCCTAAGGCAACACACAGAGGGTGTGCATAAGAGGGGTGTGTGTGTGTGTGTGTGTGTGTGTGGGCGTGCTCGCAATCCGCACAAAAAATCGCTGTAGCGTATCTGTGAGCTCGCTTCTTTGAGATAGTTTAGCGTGAAAATAAAGTAAAGTACGGTAAAATTGTTGGCAGTTGATTATTGAATCGCTTTAGGTCAAAGCTCAACAGCAGTCAGACAGCCAGACGGACAGACAGACAGACAGACAGCCACCCAAGCAGTCAGCCAGTACCAGCAATAACAGCAACAAAAACAAGAAACAAGTCAGCAACAGCAACAACAGCAACAGCAACAGCAACAGCAGCAACAGCAACATGGCAGGCAAGCAGAGATTAAAGCGTTTATTGATGCGCAGATTGCGCGCATTTTAGCCAGAAGGAATAATGTTGGGGGGCATGGACATGAGTATGGGCATGGTACAGTACAGACAGGATGCTAGTGGATGCCTCCTTTCCGCATCCTGTGCTGTGCTATGTGCTGTGTGCTGTGTGTGCCGCATCTGGAACTGAAATTGTCGGTGGCTGTCGTTGCTGTGTTTGCTGCTTACGCTCAAATTGAAATAATTAAATTGATAAAATGTGGCAAAGATTAAGCGCCGCACTTTATTTGGCTTAAAGGCATACCAAAAACAAAAACAACAACAACAAAAAAAAAAATACCTTACTAAGCCAACTGTGGAGTGTTGATTAAATAAATAAGCCGACATCGCCGATGGCACTTGTGTTTGTTGGTTGTGTGTGTGTGTGTGTGTGCTTATGTGTGTGTGTAGGTGTGTTTGGTGTGAATGTGTACGTGTGTAACAGGTAATGTTATTTGTCTTTGGCATTATTTTCAAATCGCTTTTGAACTGCCATTTGTTTGGTTGCACTCCGCAAATGCCCTTTGGCTCATTGCTTGGCAAACTTTGAACTGTTCATTTGGCATTGTTTTGGCCAGCAGCAGAAATTCTGCACACCCGCACACCCAACCCAACCCAACAAACAACTCCTAATAAGTTACACAAGCTATTTCAATAATGTGCTTAAGCATTCGATTCATGCAAAGTTCTAAATAGTTGTGGTAATGTCAATTCTCAAATATTCCTTTCAATAATTCGTAGCTGATTTTAATTTGCCCACTCGAATGGGATTTTTGATTTAATTGTTCTCGTTTGTTGTATTGGTCTGAATAAATAAGTTGCAAGCCTTTGTTTGTGTGTGTGAGTGTGTGTTAGGCGTACAGAGATAAAAACATTTTCAATCAAAACTGCAATTTACCAGAATAAGACTAACTAAAGTCAGCTCAATATTAATTTTAGTTAAAGTACTAATCTTATTTTAAGTAATAAATGTGCTTGCAGAGAGAGTTAAATAAGCTTAAATTAAGTAAGTATTTAAATAATTTATTGAAGTATCAAAATATTAGTTTGCACTGAGCACTTCAGCAGTGTTAAATGAAGTTATTTTCTACCAATAAAATAGAGATTTATAACGATTCTCCATAACTACATATAAGAAATATTTAAATAAGCATATTATAAAGTATTTCGATTATCCTTTTAATGTCTATTAAACGATAATTTTTTTATCTCAAATAAATCAATATATTATCGATTATCTTTTTAATGTCTATTAAACGATAATTTTTTTATCTCAAATAAATCAATATTTTATCGATTAACTTTTTAACATCTATTAACGATAATTTTGTTCATCTCAAATTAATCAATATATGATTTATTTTTTATAATTGTAGTGCTCAAAAATGTTTAGCAGTGTAACGGCATATTAAGGCAATTTGATATGCACATTAGCATGCATTATGTGGCTGCATGTGGCGCTATACATGTTGCATGTCGAATTCCACGAATATGACTAACTCAATTTGGTTGTGCAAATATTTCGCTCTCGCTCTGGTTTTGACATGCGTCTGCAGTTGACTTGGTGTGGCAAATACCAGGGGGGTACACAACGAACGAGAGAGCTCGACTAGACTAGGGTACTACCCTGTGCCCAAGCCCTTATCAATTGTTAAAGTTGTGGCTTTAATTTCTGATGAAGTTTGAAAGTCGAGAACGGGTAAAAGTTATCGATAAATAGTCGATAATTGCTGATAAAGAATCTATATACTTTTACTTTTTTCCATATTGATATTATTATATGATATTTATATACCCTCTTTGGCAATTTAAATTTGGTGTAGGGTATACAAGTACGCAGATGCTCTTACTTAAGCCATGTCAAGTTGCCGCAATTCAATTTTACAGCTTCTTTGCGTAAGCACATTACGTATACGCAACGTAGCCGAGGCAATATATGTGGTTGTGTGTGTAAGTGAAGGTGTTCAGTTTTTTTATATGCTGCTAGACCTAAGGAAAAAAAACAATGCAAATGAAGTTGAAGCCATAATGACTCGAATCCATCACGTAATCAAGTTTTAAAAAAAACATTGCCTACATTTTGGGGCCTCGATGAAATAGTTAATCAATGCCAGACGACAGTTGGCCCGTAGCGTTAAATTTGTTTCGCTGGCTTATCAAAATCAAGTAGAATCGTCATGTGAACGACAATGGCAATGGCAATGGCAGTAGCAGTGGCAGTGGCAGTGGCACTGGCAGTGGCATCCATTCCACATAAGCCATTCGACGTTGCCCCAGCAGCAGCAGCAGTGTGGTTGCTTTAGACTGCGGCCTTAACCTAACCAAAGGAGACCGAGCCTAATGGCTTCAACCATTTCCGGGCACCCAAAAAACGTTACCCACAAATTAGTTTTGGGCCACGCTGCCATTGCCTGCCGTGCGAACAATTGAAAAGCCAAAATCGAATCTTTTCAAAGCCGGACGCACATCCTTCAACACGGCGTCGCCGTCGCCGTCGCCAATGTTGTCGTTGTCCTTGTCGTTCTCTTTCTCGTTGTTGTCGTTGGCGTTCACTTTAGAATTCATTAAACGGCTGGCTCTTAATGGAAATGGCCGATAACGTTTGTGCCACGCTTCGATAAGCGTCGACGACGACGACGACGTGGCCGTTGAAATCCAAAATGCATGGTGCGTAATGGCTGGCATTGGCGTATTGTTTGGGACGGTCGGCTCACTAAATCTTGGGGCCAATATCAAAAATGCTCCATAATTCAAAAAAAAGCAACAAACACCAACGCCTCTGGTGTAGCGGCTGTAGCAACTGTAGCAGTGGCAACAACAACAACAACAACAACAACAACAGCAACAACAACAATATCAACAACGAGGCACCAATGCCGACAATAACTTCAAAGACCGCAAGTAAATTAATGTTAATTTTATGCTAAAATCGACAAACGGGCAAAATGTAACCAAGAAAATGTTACCGCTGCCCAATACCAATCAACATCAACTGGATCATCATCATTATTATCATAATCGTCATCATCGTCATCACCATCAGGGCTCGAAGCTCGATTGGCATTTTGACACGGCTGGCACTTGGTTTAAGGCAGACAGCAGTCAGAGGAGCAACGGTGCCTTGAGCCGGACCGGATTAACAGCATCAACAGCCGAAAATTTAAATTTATGCCGACTGCGGCACATAATTTAAAAATATCAATCAACTCGATAACGCAGATTGTGTGCCAGGCGATGGACGATGGTGGGCGTGTGGCGTGTGGCCAGCTCTAGAGCTGCTCCAGCTCTCAAAAAATCCGTCTCCCTCCTATTTTCAATCACTCGGGCACCAGGCAAACAAGCAAACAAACAAATAAAAACAAGCGAGCCCCGAACCCGAATCCAAGCCAAGCAAACTGAGGCGTTGCGCGTCGTCTCTCAAGTCCAGAGAGCACCAAAGTGGCAAAGGCAAAGCAAAAACTTGGTAAACAACAGCAGCAGCAGCAGCAGCAGCGGCGGCGGCGGCAGAGCCAACAAAAGTTGCCGTGGCAGCAGCAGAAGCAAAAACAGCAGCAGTGGTGGCAGTGGCAACAACCAGTGGCAGCAGAAGTCGATGCAGCTCTGCTTCAATCCGTATTTATCCTTTGGCTCCAAAGCCGCTCACTTCCATAGCGTCCATTGGTGCTTGCTTGCTGTGGCTTTGGCTTTGCCAGTGCTGTGCATGAGGATGTGGCCTGGAGAGCGGCGCTTTGCCCCAACTAAGCCCAACTGCTAAGCTTCGCTAGCTGGAAAACTTTGTGCCAGAGAGATGCGGCTGCCTGAGTGAGCCCTAAGAAGTTTAAATGTATTACAGTCGCATTGTGCGCCTCTCGCTCTCTTTCCCTCTTCCTCTCTCTCTCTCCATCTATCAACGTATTAGTTTTGTGTGTGGGTGTGTGTGTGTGTGTGTGTATGTGCGTGTGCGTGTGCATTATACCCATAATGCTGAAAATGGTCTCGGATATGCAACAACAACAGCAACAATAACCCCAACTACGGCAAAGCAAAGCCAGAGGCAGCCCAACTATAGAAACTGGTAAACAAGTTTTCATCATTGTTTTTTCTCCTCTTTTTTTTTACGGCGCAAAGAGCGCGACCAGCAACAGCAACAGCAGCAGCAGCAACAACAACAGCAACAACAACAACAATAGCTCCAACTACAATGAATCGTTGTTAGTGGCAGTCAAAGCGTCATGCTCAAAGGATACGGTGAACGTTGGCAATGATGAGTGCAACGAGCGTAAGCCCACAAACATGGTACAAAATAGCATCGACAACAGTTGCAGCAGTGGCAGCAACAACTGTGACAACAACTGCAAATTGAAGCATTTCGCTCCCATTTGCAACACGACGCAGCACAATCAAAAGCAAACAACAAGTGCACCGATTCCAACAACGCTTAATATCAAACAGAGTTGGCAACAACATTTACAGGATTACATTCACAGTTATACTTATCATGACACCGCGTTGCAATCACTGCTGCATCTTCTCTCATTGCTGCCATTCATTAGATAAATAAAACCAATTCCTAAAAAATTTACGGATTGTTGAATATATGTAAGAAAATTTGTAAAAATGTTAGTTAATATTTTTTTTATAGTTTTTATAATATTATCTATTCAATCCATTTAAGTCGGATAAACAGATTTGTGATACGATATATTCATGATCTATATCAACAATCGAGTCGATTTACCAGAAGTCAATCTCTGCAACTATGAGGGCTATACATTTAAAGTTTTGCCATATAAGTTCCCTTATATCATTTGCAAATCAAGCTTATTTAATTTAAGATAATTTATATTAAGATTTAATTTATTTTAAATAGGAATTCATGATTTTTTAAACCAATTTAATATTTATCAAACTCTATTAGCAAGCCTATCATATATTTAACAGCTTGGTGTTTTTTATCTCCTAGTCAAACATATTAACTTTTTATTATTTTTTTTTTTTATATATTTCCACATTATTTTCATACAAAAGCATATTACCTTCAAGTTTGTCTTGATAGAATTAAATGAATACTTGAATAGTTTTATTACTTAATTAAAAAAATTCCTCGTTTCCCTAATATTAAATTAAAATAATATTTTATTATTATTAAGGCAAAAATTGTTGAAGTTAATCCCGTGGATTCCTTTATTGAAAGACGTTCACAACTCGACTCTACTGATCGTGGCGCGATTACTCCTCCTCGAGTGCGCTCACGATACATCGATATTATATCGATTGTTCCAAGGGCTACCAGACTTACTAGTAGTTACATTTAGTGTTGCTTAGCATAACTTAATTTTAACACCTCTTCTCAACACAAATGTTCTTTAATAGAAATTTCACTATAAAGTTATTGACACACAATACTTTTTAGTCCTATCATGCCTAACAATTTTTTGTGTTTTTGCTTATTTAGATTTTTAGTGCAAATATCTGCTATCATATTTGTTGTATCGACATATTTCATAACAATTTCATTATTTTCTACTAGTTCTCTTACAAAATGATATATTATATATCTATATGTTTACTCCGTGCATGATACATATGATTTTTAGCCAATTGTTGTGCGCTAAGATTATCGCCATTGACACACAATGGTTGATCAGTATTAAAACAACCAATTTCTTTTATTAGTCGTCTTAAATACACCGCTTCTTTTGCTGCTGAAGCCAACGCCATATATTCCGCCTCTGTACTGCTGGCTGCATCCCTTCGCAACTAACCTCGCCTTGAATCGATCTATGTTGCCATCAGAGTCCCCGTTTTAAGCTGTATACCCATTTACATCCGATAGCTTTCTTTCCAGGAGGTAGGTCAACTAATGACCATGTGCTATTAGCAATCAGCGAGTCGTACTCAAGCTGCATCGCCTTCTTCCATTCGCCCCCTTGAGGGCTACATAGAGCCATCTTAACGTTGTCTGGAACTTCACCCTCTTCTATTGGCTGCATCACATTAAGTCGATTTTTATGTTTTGTCGGTCTACCTGGTGCGCCTGTTCGCACGATGCGTGGTCGCCCTGGACTATATATTGGGACTGCATCATCTTCACTACTAGTCTGTGAAGAACCAGCGTTTTCGACATCCTCAGGATCCTCGTAGTCGGTCTGCGGCGTATGTGCTTGTACTTGCTCCTCTATTTCAATATTGTTTTTGTTTATATAAATTGATTCCATCAAATTTTGGAATAAGTACAATCCGTTTTCTTTATGAGCAAAAATCACCATTTCGTTATCCACTTTTCTTTTAATACTGGCTCCTTTGTTATTAAAGTTTATTTGAAGACCGTTCTCAGCACCTTTGCTGACTGAGAAAAAGTTCGTTTGTAAGTTCGGTACATATAAAACGTCTTTTAATTTAAATACCGAATATTTAGTTTTAACACGCACGATCCCGATTCCAAGTGCTTTTATTGTTTCATTGCCCGCCACTAGCACGCTTTGTTGAGTTTCTGTATACTCTATGAAAGCCGTACGATTGTTACACATATGAGATGTGGCGCCACTATCGACACACCATATGTCGCGACGCACATTTTTATCAGACGCGAAGAGACCACTACTCTGTGACACACACATATTCGAATGTTCGTTTTGAGTTTTCTTATCTTGTTTCGGCGTCTGTTCATCTCTTTGCTGATTATAACTGTATTTGCTTGCCCGACATGCAGCTGCAAAGTGACCGCGCTTCCCGCACATATAGCATTTACCGTTATTACTGTTTCGTTTTTGTTCCTTTTTGCCAGTCCCTTTTTGTTTTATCATGTATGCTTGCTGTGCTCTGTTTTTGTCATTGGTAGCATTTCTACGTTCTGCCTCTTCTAAAAGTTTATTGCGCATTATGGTGAAATTAGGCAGTTCATCGCGTATTTCCATTGCTATTACGAAATTTTCGTAGGTCTTTGGTAGGCTTGATAATAATATTATTACCACGATTTCGTCACCGAGCGAAACACTAACTTCTTTTAGTTTATCAACTACACTTTCAAACTCGTTTATATACGTAATTATGTTCTCACCGTCTATGAGTTTTAAATTTAATAACTTTTTATACAAAGACACTTTTCTTGCTGGTCCCCTTGGCTCATGAATTTCTTTTAGTTTTTGCCAAGCCTCTGCAGATGTATTGCAGTTTTTTATGTAGTTTATCTGTGTTGATTTCACTGACAATGTAATTGTCGCTAAAGCCTTCTGATCAGCCTTTTCCCAGTTGCCGCTGTCTCTTTCTGGCTTCACTTCAACACCACTTGCTATTCTCCATGCATCAGCATGAATAAGCACACTCCGCATTTGGACACACCAAATATCATAGTTTTTTTCATCCAGCTTGTCTATTGAGTACAAGTTATTCGCCATTTTTTCCGCGTAAATTTTTGACACACAGAAATTGTTTATTTTGACACACAAACTTATTGTTTATTGGACACACCAATCACTTAGTCTTTCTTAATCTCTGGGTCTTTAACCTCTGGATCTTTTTTTTAATCCTCTGGGCCCATAACCTGTTGAAGTTAATCCCGTGGATTCCTTTATTGAAAGACGTTCACAACTCGACTCTACTGATCGTGGCGCGATTACTCCTCCTCGAGTGCGCTCACGATACATCGATATTATATCGATTGTTCCAAGGGCTACCAGACTTACTAGTAGTTACATTTAGTGTTGCTTAGCATAACTTAATTTTAACAAAAATTAACTGCACAAGTTCAAGTAAGAAATCACATTTAGGGGAATGGGAAAACTGTCTACTGCAATAAATCTGTCAAACTTTAAGAGAATAATTTTCTAGAATAATTTTCTTAAATATATTAACAAGTAATTAATACTTAATTAAAACATTCTTATTTGCTTTTTAATAAGTCGTTAAATATTGAGATACACAATCCAAGTAAATTTCAAATTTTAAGAGTGTATCTGCTATTTGGTTACTATGACTTGTTTTGTCAAACTTCCGCAATTTAATAATCAACATTTATAATTAGTTTACACTTTAATTATTAGTTCAATGGTTTTGGTCGGGAGGCAATTATGCAGATGCTCGGAAGTGGTAATTGGAATAGCTAACCAAATTATTTTCCAGATGAAATTTGCTGTACATGCAGAACAAAAAAAAAATGTTATTCAAACTCTATTGTTTTAGATAGACAATAATCAATTAAGGTTGCAATTACTGAACGAATTGTGATGTATAATTTGACAATTGCTCAGCAATAAATGCATTGCACGTTTCTCGATACGGTCAAAAGGAAAACAATTATATAACAACTTAACATATTAGAAATAAAATAAAATTATTTTTATCTATCAGATATCATTCAATTTATAGAATTAGTTATATCACTCAGAATTCATTTAATAAACGGAATGAAATTGAATTCGAAAAGTTTGTCACAGCAAATATTGGCTGCAATCTCAAATTCATATATTGTATTATCAACAAAGTGCAGTATAGGTGTGTGTGCGTGTGTGTGTGTGTGTGTATGTGGGTGTGTAGGTGTAGCTGCTACTCTTAATTACTTTATTGAGTAGTAGCCTGCATAACTCGGTCAGCTTGCAGAGGGGGGGCCTCTGCAAGGACGATGTCAATTGAAAAATCGTGTGCAGCTGGTTCGATGCAGGTTCGAAATAAATGTGATAGGAACTCCTCAACTTGAGACCAAAAACCGAACAACCGGCAAACAGACCGAGCTATCGACCAACCAGTCGTCCACTCGACCACTTGACCAGGGAACAAGCTGGCCTGGCCATTGAAACGAACAATTTTAAATCGAAAAATCAAAACCCAAAACAAATTCAATGTCCTGTTTGTATGTGCTTGTATATGTGGCTGGTTGTGGCTGTGGCAATCTCTCATTTCTTCTCTGTGTGTGTGTATGTGTGTGTGTGTGTGTTGCCACTTGTCGTGGCCCACTCGACTAGTTTAGCACGTTGTTGTACAATGGGCAAAAATTGCAATATGCGGTTGGAAACCGGAAGTTATCATTGATTGAAGAACTTATATATTTTGTGCATAGAAATAAACAGCGCCCATCGAAAGCAACATCAACCGAGACCGGACCTGGCCTGGAGTCTGCAAATGGCTTTCAGATTGCCAAAGCGGAAGCTGATTATGAGTGGCCAAGTGAAGCGAGGAAATGAAGTAGCTACATATATTCAAACAAAAAATAAAAAGCTCGGTTAGAAGACAACAGTTTTACGAAAGCAGAAAAATTAATAAATTTTGAAAAATCAAAATTTGAAATCTGTAATTTTTTTTTTTTTTTTAAATACAAATTAATAAATTTAATGCATGCGAACTGTTTATCCATGGTAAGATCGTATGGTGCTGTCAGTAAAAGGAATTGACAACAACAACATAAACAACAAAAACAACAACAACAACAACAACTAACAGCCAATTAATGACAGCGAACAACAATATCTGTCCACATTTCCTGGGGATAGTCAATGAAAATCAACTAAGCAATTGCAAATACCTCAACGCCCATCCACACCCCATATGCCGCACACTCAAACTGATTACACACACACACACACACACTCAAATTGCGAGTTGCACATGGAAGAAAAATGGACGCAAAATAAACGTTGACTACAACAAGTGTAGCGTTTGGCAAGTGTTTCTAATTAGTTGCTGCCGTCTGTGTGGGCAGAGGACAACTACAATTGCAGAAAAACACGACAATAACAAAAAAAAAAAAAAAAACACACACACACACACATCCATTCAAACACAAATACAACAGCTACTAAGTGAGGAGACTGAAAAAATAGAGAAATGAAAACTGAAAACTGAAAACTGAAATATTGTGCGATACTAAAGCCAAACGACTAACGAGCCAAACAAACACACACACACACACACACACACTGCACAGCAGTTTGTGCACAGGTGTGGACGGGGCTGGAGGCGGGCAACATAAATGTAATGCCATTATTAGTTATCGATACCCACACACACACACATACATACATACATATATATATATAAGCCTCTGCTCTAAAAACACACACGTCGTATGTGGCTTATATCTGTGCCGTGTATGGCTGTGCCGAAGACACCGTTAGTATCCGGCGCAAAAAGATTTGCTAAACATCCGTTAGAAAATTTGCTGTAAGTGTTGTTGTTGTTGTGGTTGTTGTTGTAAAGATTGTTGGCAATGTGATTGCAGCAAATCAGAAATTACTCGCACAAGTGCGAATGTGAATATTGATGCTGCCAACTTGGCTCCCCCTCTTCAACTCCCCTCGCTTACCTAAAAGTAGTTGCCACCCATATAAGCCCATATATGTGAATAAAAAAAAAAAATTATAATGCTGCTGCCAGAAAGCAGCCACTTCGCGTTACTTCGCCTACTTCTATATCTACTTCTACTTCTGCGTCCATCTGCAGCAGCAGCAGCATCAGCAGCAGCAGCAGCTTCAGCTATATCTTCTCACCCTCCCTCTCACCACCCTCCGAACTCCTTTTGTTATACTGAAGCCGCTCTCCATGCTGTGCAGCATCGTCGTTCGGTTCGTTCGTTCGCTCGCTTGCTCGCCTACTTGCTACTTCCGCTTCCGAATCCGTTTTGTGTGCTGTCGCCGCAGAAATTTAACGAAGTCACACGTTAGTCGCTGCCGTCGCCAACATTGTTGTTGTTGTAGCAGCCTCAGAGAGCAGCAGCATCCCAAACAGCAACAGCAGCAGCAGCAGCAGCAGCTTTCAAGCTCTCATGCTCAGCCTCTCTCAACAACTCTCTCTCTTGCTCTTATGCCGCTTCATTTACTCTCTTAGCTTGCGTTGCAATAGGAGGCCTCGGCTACAGCATCGGCTACAGCATCGGCATCGGCATTGGCTTGTTTTCATCCTCATCGTCATCGTCATCGTCATCATCATCGTCGTCGTCGTCGTCGTCGTCGTCTTCGTTGTCGGCATTTGGCATCGCATCTGTGCGCTGCGTTCAGCATCCTTTTTGGTGCTTTGGCTTTGAGTTTGTGTTTCAGTTTCGGAGCGTTCGTCGTTGCAGTCGGTCGCATTGGCGCAACACAACAGTTCCCAATTAACCGTTATCAATCAGTCAAACACAACGTGGCAACGTGGCGAGTTTTGCGAGTCGTAATTTCGCGCCTCAAATTGTAAGCTGACATTTTTCGTTGCAAGCGACTCCAATTCACTGGTTACACTCGCTACCAAAAGTCTTTGTCTGTGTGTGCGTCCACAGTTGATGTATGCTTGCGTGTGCCTGTGTGTGTGTGAGTGTGTTGTTTGCCGGCATTATTGTTGTTGCTACCGCCCATTGTAGTGACAGTTGTCGTTGCCAGCGTCGGCGTCGTTCTCAACGCGGTCGTGGCATTCAGCATACTTGACATTTTCGCCGCCAAATTGTGCGATTACTTCAGGATCTGTAGGTGTGTGTGTGTGTGTGTGTGTATTTGTGTGTGTGAGTGTGACATTGGCATGAACGTGGCGCACTTTGCTGTTGTCGGCGGCATTCCTTTTCGTGCCCCTTTCAAGTGCACAAACTCCATCAGCTCCATCGTCGACTCGCAGCGATTGACGGGCAAACAAATTTTGCAATTCAATTTCTATTGTGCATGGACCAAGTGTGTCGCTGAATGTGTCGTTGGCTGTCAACTCAGAAAAAAATTTAAATTGCATGCAAATTAAATAAATAGACAGACACGGCAACAACAATACTAACAACAGCAACAACAACTCGCATCGACAATAATAATAAAAGTAGAAATATACCGAAAGAAAGCGGAAGCAAAACCCTCTCAGTGTGAAAATGACAGTTTCGAGTTCTGTTTGCAATCAAAGCAAATGTCATTAGCACACACCACAACGTCAACGTCGCTGCTTTCGATTGATAGCCGCATCAGCAGAAGCCGCATCAGCAACAGCAACAGCAACAGCAGCAACATCAGCAACATCAGCAACAGCAGCAACAAACAGCATCAACTGACTTTGAATTGGAGGCAACCCGGGAACATTTGCATAACTTGCAGCAAGAGTTCATCGTGAGCACTCGCAGCAGACACCTTCTACACATACACACATACACACCAACACACCAACACACACACACTCACAGGTAAGAAGCAAAGTCGATTTCCGTTCCAGCTCACCCGTATACCCCACTTACCCCGCATACCCCGCATAACCAGCTATATCTTTCAGTGCTATCTTTTCTATTTTGCTATTTGTTCCCTTTTGCATCCCGGCATCAACTTTACTGCCGCTCCATCATGCCACGTTAGCGCAACTTTTAGTTATGGCTTTCGCTTTTCGCATAATGTCAGTTTTATTTGGTTTTGGTTTTCACTGGCGCAGGAGCAGGTCCCCCGTCTTAAACCCAACATCATCCAGATCCAATGGGTTCGGCACGGTGCCTTGGCCACGGCTATTCGGCATCCTTGTAAGATTTATTGTGCCACATACAACCAGGCAAACTAACATATAACCAACGCATTCACACACATACACACACATGTATATATATGTGTGTGTGTATATATAGAAATACACATTCGCGTACATAGTTGTAGTAAACACCTACCACTGCACGTCGAATGGTTCCTGTGCGTCGCCTTGGAGCTTATCCGACACCAGCACCACCGCTGCCTTGTTCTTATTCATCTGCAGCAGCAGCAGCAGGAGTAGATGCACCAACGGTAGCCCCATAATCTCTACTATTTGCATCGCAGACTTTGCTTTGGATTTGGCTATGGCAATGGATTTAGTTATGGTTTTTCTTCCGTTTCAGTTTTTTTTTTTTTTTTCTCCTACATTTCTCTGGTCTTTCTGTGCTGGTTGCGCTTTTTACCACTCGCAGCGCCTTGCCAAAAGTTGCACATTTGTTTCTTTTTGCCGCTCGCACACTGTGCAAAAACTGTGCCACATTTGCATTTACATTTTAAAGACAACACCTCGGACTGTTAGCCACATTGCAAGCATTTTGCTGATTGCAACACAAGCTGCAAATGCGGCTAATGAATGGCCTTTTGCAGCCCAAGCCAAAAGCCGTCAACTAATCCATTTTGAAACCCATGACAGTCCAAAGCCATCAAAGTCATGGGAAAACTCAAAAGCCTTAAACGTTATACTCCTCTTGACTGCAGATTTGAATCAGTTAAGAGTCATCGGCTTAAGTATTGAGTAAATAAATTGTATTAAATCCTGTCAAGCTTTTCAATATGGAATGCTTTGATAAAATTTGATTTGTCATTTAAATGCAGACATTTAACTATTATCATTTTAGCAATAAATAATAATATAAATGTACTATTAATTTGAATTATGGTATTATTTAAAATAAATATATTTAAATCACAAATTGCTTTTACTTGTCTATAATGTGTAATTCCACTTTTAAAATAGTATAATTATTTAATATTATTTCAATTATTTTTGTCTAGTCTGTTTTATTTGCAGCTCTCATTGCTAATTATTACTAAATCTAAAATAGAATAAATATTGTAAATTATTTCAATTATTTCTGTCTAGTCTGTTTTATTTGCAGCAGTCATTGCTAATTATTACTAAATTTAAAATAGCATAAATATTGAATATAATTTTAATTATTTTTGTCTAGTCTGTATTAATTCTGTTGAAATATGTTAAATTAAAATTGTAGAGTTTGATAAATTATTTAAACTCATATATAATATAAATAATAATTTTTATTTGCTTGCATAAAATTAAATTTATTTTTTTAGATATAATAATTCTTTATTTTTATCTAGGATTACTCTCGATTTATTTACACAATCTCCCCACTACAGCAGACCCCATCTTATATTCCATCATATTGGGCATCAAAAAAATTTGTTTCCTTGCATGCACTCTAGTTTATGTTGAGGTGTCTCTCGTGTGCCTAAATCTGAGACAGGCGTGCCAATCCATAAAAGCCGCCCCATCCATTTGCTTGTCCGCATGCCAAAGTGCCATAATGCAAAAAACTTTTGTGACCGCACTCCTTTTTCGGCACGGTGTAGCCTTGAGGCAAGCTTATTGTTGTTACGGCTAAGGCTATAACCATGGCATGGGGCACACACACACACACACACACACACACACCTTGGCATACACGGCGTGGCGGGCGTGGGTGCGAGGGGATATGACAACGGATATGCGGATATGTGGACACGGACTACTGAGAGGATTTCACATAAAACGGAAATGGCATTATCCTCGCACATATTGCTGTGCGGATTTTAGTTTTTATTACGGACGGAACGCGGCTGATGCCCATAAGAAGCATATACACCTTGGAAGATCCCACCAAACCCACACACCCCTAAGAAATGTGAAAAAAGTGAGAAGCAGCATAAATACATTTGTGCCTGTTTGTGTGATACATCAAGGAGACCCGAGCTTTGCATGGGATGCGGCCCCATCCGCATGAGGAGCGACCTTTAACGTGTGGCAACATTGCTCACCTGGCGGTTGCAATTTATGTGCGTATGTCCCGTTAAAAATTCGTACACATCTTGCAAGACGTTGGCATCGGCAATGGCTCTTTTGCTAATAGTTTCAGGCATTGCAGGCGGGCTGCTGTATTGTTATTGGCGCCATCTACTGGCGGCTGGTGGTGGTTGGAGTTACGTTTCGAGTTGGCGTATCGCTAACAGAGGTGCGGGCCTTTGTTTTGGCAAGACAAGATTTATGTAGCCGATGGCCAAAAAACACCAAGACCACATCCATTGTAGGCTATACGCCCACTGCTTCCAACCTCCTTTCGTCTTTCCACAACCATCGGCTCGGCCCATCTTCCTTTTTGTGTTGGAGTTTTGGCAACCTAAACAAACACTTGAGGTGTGTAAACTTGGCCTTGTCCAGCCATTGACTTGGCTGCGTTTTTCAGTTTGTTTTGGTTTCACATTTTGTGCGCTTCAAATTGTGGTTAGATTTCGGTTAAGGTTTTGGTTTAGATTTAGGTTTACATTTACGTTTGGGGTTAAGCAAAGCCTTCTTTGGCTGTCCGTCTGTCAGTCTGTCTGTCAGTCTGTCCTGTCAGTCTGCCTGCCCGACTGTCTCACTCTCTCCTCGATTTCTTTGTCCGGCTGACTGTCGTAACTGCCTTGGCTGGCAAGGTTTGATCAGGTCTATTGTGCTTAATCACAGCACGCACATTTACATATTGGTTGCCGAAAACTTGTGCAATCCTTTAAGACGCAGCCAGGCAGACGGGGCGGCAAAGTAAAACCCTTTTTGCCCCGTACACGGTTTTATCGGGCTGCCATTGTTGTATGGCTTATAGCTTACTGTGAGTCGGTGCGAGGCTTACGCTTAAGTAAACACACACCAAGAAACACACACACACACACACACACACATAGATTCACACACACTCTTCGCTGACGGTAGCATCCCTGGGCAACCATTGCCAACCATTTGCGAGCATTGTTTTCACTTTTTTCCTTATCCGAATGACTGAGTGAAGGAGTGCCTCGTTGCAGGATTGGTCGCCTGGTTGAGGGGCTGCCCCGTACTTTTGGCTGCTACATAAAACATACAGCAAAATCTGAAATTGATGATGGGCAGTGATTGTGAAAGTTGGCAGTCAGTTAAATTGAGTTCAGCTCTGGGACGGAGCCCCATCCTTTTGTGGATGTCCTTAGCCTGTGGCGTTGCTTCCTTCAGGCGCGTTAATTGCTTTGTGAATGGTGTCCGCCTCGGCCCGAAAGTTAACATTTAACTTTAGTCTATTTTGGACTTTAATCTATTTATAATTGAGGAATGCATAAAGCATGTTAAATAGGAACTTACACAAATTCTGCTTTGTTATGCGCCCTAATCGGGCTGTGGATTGAGTTTTGAGTTTGGTAAGGGCCATCTTCATATTCGGGTTGGGAAGATGAACTCAATCGCCATTGTTTTAAATACGGATTTCAAAACTGTTGTTCTTATTGCTGTTGTAGATTTTGTATCTGTTGTTGTTGTTTTTGTTGTTGTTGTTGGCGGTTGACTGCTGCCATTGAGGTAGAGGCGACTCACATAATTTGCATAACTAATTTGTGGAAACTTTTGGCATAGGAAGTTGTTGAAAGTTCTTGAAGGTTCGCCTGCAGACCAGGAGCTGGCGCCTTAGCTGGAACTGTGTGCTGCGGTAATTTCTTAACAGCTGCGCTCCGCAAAAGTGCTTAATTCTTTCAAAATGAACGAGGACAGACATGGACCCCCTTCCCGACCCATTAGAAATCTGTCCTAATTGAATACATGAGAGCATAAGTTAGCAGTTTGGTACTTTGATATCAACTTTGATTACTTTATGGCTTTATGGCACTTGAGCGTACAATTTGGCTTAGTTAATAGTTGAGCGCTTTAATTGGGACCATTCCACCCCAGGCCCACCCAAACACCCCAACACCCCTCAGCTAGTGGCTGCATTCGGATTATTACGGACTTTCGCCACCGGATATCCATTGTAATCTACGGTTTTCGCAACTTGCATGGTCATAAATGATGATGTTTTTGATTAATTGCATAATTTTTGCTTATCCCATATCCTAGATGTCTTAACAATAAATTACTTCATCAAACAATAGCTTTTATTGATATTTAAATGTGATTGTTTTATATCTATTATTATTGGCTTTCAACTAATTGCATTATACGAAAAGCTTATTCCAAGATTACGAATTTTCTATGATTTCTTTGACAGCGAAGCCATCACATATATATATATATATATATATATATATATATATAGATATTTGTACGCTTGAAATTGTTAACCATTGTTCATTGCTCATTTCTGGCTGGGGTAAAGTTTTGCAACACAAAGTTTCTAATTTAGTTTGGTGTTATGAATGAATGAATAAATTAAGGTTAGTTCGTCGCTACAAAGTTTGTTTAAATTGTTTACCCTGTTGTTGAACTGTTTGCCAGCTAAATGCTGGCATTAATTCAGATAATTAAAGTGTTAGCCAATTAATTAATATGTCTAAAAAAAAATATTGAGATATAATTGAAGTTATCAAAAGTAAATGGGATTTTGAGAGAGGTGCGATTTAGAATCATAAAATTATAACTAAAACTTCAATCTTATAAATATTGCAGTTCGGCTTAAAAATTATTTCTTAAAATATTAATTAAATCCAACTGCCAAAGTTGTGTGGGTAAAGTTAGTTTTATTATTGTTCACTCATTTTTAATGCTTTGAATAAATATTCCCATTAATATGAAAAATAGCATAATGAAGTTGTCAAAAATTATGTCTGAGGAAGAAGAAAGCATCTTCATCCCCATAAAGTATATATATCTATGATCAAAAACAATAGAGGAGTAGACCGATAACTGCTTCCGTTAATACAAATTGAGTTTCGAAATAAAAGACACAGTTCTAAAAATAAATTTATATTAAATTAACCCTTGCATATTATTTTTATACATTTTATTTAGATCGAATAAGAAACCAAGATTTTATTTAGCTAAATTACTATCTTTATAAATTTAATCAATTTATAAATTTATTCAATTGAGATCTGGTTCTCTTCGATTTCTCTTTTTTAAAGTTCAAAAAAATTTTAAGAATGGAAGAAACAAACAAAAAAAAATGTGTTTGTGGCATAAGTGTAAATGAAAAATGAATAAAATTGTAATTGCAAAATCGAAACCAGAAAAACTGCTCAGCTGCACAAAATGTGACTCTGATTTTTAGATGATTTTTTTTTGTATTTTATTTTTTGACACATATTTGCAATCGAATGCATACCTTAATCAAATGTACCATGCAACAAGAATTCATTTAATATTTTTTTAATATTTACTGTGTATTTACACCACAAATATTTATTTAATAATTTAATTTAAACTAATTTGTCAATTTATTTGATCATATTTGCTCCAGAAATATATTTGCTTAATTTTAAATAATTTACTTACAATTCTCTACCTAAATTCTCCACCGACGGAATTCATAATAAATTTAAAGAAAAATTATTCAACGTGTTATTTATTAAGATATTCATTTAAATCCTTTTATTGCATTTTCCAAATTCCCCAAATAAGAACTAAGAATTTTAAGTCATTTTAAATCGAGCAGAATATTATTAACAATAAGACATTTTCCAAGTATTTCAACCAAACCCACAAGTAAACCCCAAAAAAGCAAGGGAAAGCAAAAGAAGGATAATTCCCCGGGTTTCAAATCACTTTTCATAATTTGTGTAGGACAAAAAGGATCTGTGATGAGTACTCGATATCTGGTTGCCCAATTTATGCTTGTTAAGCGCTAGCTTTACAAATGGCAAGTCTTGTATACATTGGCAAACCAATTAGCATGGACATTCGAGTCTAAATGCCATTCTCTATTGACGGACTGTTAACGCAATTTACCGCAAGCACCAAAGCAGAGGGCAAGCCTAACTGAATGTAACCAACGTCCAAGTTTGGGCTACTGCCATGCCATGCCAAATAGCCAGCTAGTTTTAGCCCAGCTCAATCCCAGTCCTCCACCCCACCCCCCAGGCTGTGCTAGCCCTGTTAATGGAAAACGGGCAGATTTTATGGGCGAAAGGGACGCACCACATGGCGTTTGGGCAGCATTTTAACAAAGTGTTAAACTGAGAATTTTATCTACAATTCGGTAATTCAGAGCCAACTCCAAGGAATACACTGACCACGCCAAAAGGAAAAATAAGCAACAACAACAACAAAAATCAACCCAAAAACGAAAGCATAAAAAACAAAACGAGTTGCTAGAAGAAAAAAGTGTTAATTTCAGCGTTGCGCTGTGCGCTTAGTTAGCATTACGTGGGAGATACGTACCCAAAGTAGTCGACGAGTGCTGCTCACTGACCTCAGCAATTACTCCACGCCTTTATTTTAATTACACGGAAACAAGAGCAATGAAAAGTAAAAACGGTAACGAGAGAGAACACCAAATAGTCTATAGCAGGGGAGTGGCGGCAGGGTAGCAGTCGCACAAAAGACGTACAGCAAGTAGCAAGAAGCAAGCAGCAAGCAGCAAGGAGCAGGCAGCATGGATCATGGGGCATGGGGCAAGAAGCAAAAGCGCACAATGCCAAAATTAGGTTATAATCCCGAGGGCATAGTTTTAATTCCCAATACAAATATCACTACATGAATGTACAACGTGCATAAATTTCAATGACGTTGCTGGTTAGCTGTTAGCCAATTGCTGTTAGCTGTTAGCTGTTAGCTGCTGGCTCAGCGCTGCTTTGCCACCGTTACAATTACACGCACACTCACACACACCCACATGGGGAGTTGAGCAGCGACTGATAACAACGCTCATTTAGTTGTACGCTGCTCAGTCAGACAGTCAGTTAGTCCGTCACAGCCAGCGAGTCAAGCCAGTCAATTGAAGATGCTGGCTGGCTGTCTGGCTGGCTGCTTGGCTCGTTGACTGCTTGGCTGGCTGCCCAGCCACAAAAGTCGGCAATGCCACTTACACAACCACAGACACAAATATGAGCTCAAATACAGACATTCGTGTGGCATAGACCCACAAATACACACACTCACACACACACACACACACACACATATATATATATATATATATGCACACTGTGGCATTTCTCTCTCTCTCTATGTTGGCTGGCGCTCATTTAAATAAATAAAGAAATCTGTAGTAACTTCTTGAAATTCCAACACATTCCATATCATTACAGAAGCCAACCCACAAAAATTTCCTCAATCCTTGAATGCGACATGTTCATGCACCCACACACACAAGCACACACACACACCAACACACACACACGCATACTTAGAGCGGCAATAGCGCAACCACAAAGCATCTCAGTGGCTGCTGATGCTGCTGCCGCTGCCGCTGCCGCCGCCAAAAGCATCAACATCAACGTCAGCACCAGCACCAGACGGAGTCTTAGTCGTAAAAAATTGTAACGGATGTTGTGGCCATGTATGTGTGCTCTGCACACAGTACTCACTCACTCACACACACACACACACATACGCACACACAGAGACAGAGAGATACAGGAGCAACTCACCGATTGAAACAAGTGGAAACGAACAACAGAGCGCCAGCTGAGCATTAAGCGTTGAGCAACACACACAGCGAGAGAGAGAGATAGAAGATAGCGAGAAAGAGATAGATAGAGAAAGAGAGAGTAAAAGAGCAGCTGACGAAAAAAGCTTTTTACTCTGTGGTGCTCTTTTGTAACTTGAAACTGCATTCTGTCTGTTGCGTGTGCAAGTAGAAAAACAACTTTTGTTCTTGTTGAAGGGGGGGGGGGAGGGGGGGGGCTTGGTTTGGGAAGGGGGGGGGGGGGGGGTGTGTGCTGCTATACTGCTACTTCTGCTGCTTCAAAAAAGTTGAAAACACCAGAGATGAGAATGAGTTTTTGCCTTGCGTTTAAGTTAGAGTTTCGGCTGCGGGTTTAGTGCGGCATCATTGTTTGTTGCGCCCGAAGAAGTATTGCTGCCACCGCGACTGCTGCCTCTGTTGCTGCCTCTGTTCCTGCCGCTGTTGCTGTTGCTGCTGTTGTGGTTATGGTTGTTTCTTCTGCCGCCGATAGCAACGACATTAGCTGCACAGAGGCCGTTGCTGAGTCGTCATCGTGGTCCTGTTGGTGCCAGAGTGGACCTTTCGGCATTTATGTATACAAATATATATATATATATATATATATATGTATATATATATATAAAGAGGGAGAAAGAGCAGCGCTTGTAACGGTCTAGGGCTATTTTATTAGAAAGTTTCAAAGTTAGTTTGCGAGTGCTGGAAAACACAGAGTTGCTGCGAGATTCTGAAATGCTGCAAGCCTAATGATGCCGCTGTGTCTGAGACAAGAGACAAGAGACAAGAGAAATAGCGCAAGTTATATTGCCGCCGGAATGATTGATGGATGTATAGATGGGTGTATATTACAATGTATATTATTCCGCCATAGCTTTTGAATTACGTCGCTTTCGTGCTTTGATTAGCTTTGCTGAAACTTTGTTGCAAGTAAGCAAATTCTTCGAACAAGAATATTTAGTTTGTTTCGAAACAATTAACAAGCCAATTAGGCCCATAATTTTCTTATAGGAACTATTTAAGATATAAAATCTTGATGCTTGCTTTAAATATCATTATTATGTTGAAATGACAAATAATAGTTATACTAAGAATAATGTCAGATTTACTTGATTTAAGTGCAACAATGTTCAGCTTGAGTTACGAATTAATTAATGACAAATAACAAGTTGAACCCAGTTGGGACTTGTTTATTGGCATGTGAATTAATTGTCAGAGAATTGAGCTAATTTATTATTTAGCGAGAACATTACAGTATTGATTACTGTAGACGAACGCAGTCACGGTCGGGAATGTTAAAGCAAAGTGAAAATAATTATTTCTTCATTTATCCATTTAATTCCGTTTTCGAGCATTTTTTAAAAATGCTAGCACACAATGTGGGTTTTTTCGAGTAATTATTAATTATTATAATTATTTATCCATAGAAAACATTTTGTGGCCAACACTTAACTCAAGAAGTTGCTTCCCACACCACTATTGCATTGCCACAATAGGCTTTAAGTCTTTTAAAAAATAAGCCCATTTTTGGGCATTCCTGCAAAGATTTATAAGCTAAGAATGAGCTCTAAAACTGGAAGGCCAAATATAATAATCTCCTTCTAGAGCTTAAGTTGGGTCAATTCCAATTCTACACCTGGCCCATTGTGCAATTATTTCCAAGCTGCTGACTCTGAAAATATTGGTCCATTTGGATTATACGCACTTTTAATAAAAATAAAAATAATAATAATAATAATAACGCAGCCGGAGGCAATTTCGCCATCTAGTCATAAAAATATAAATCCCAAAAAGAAATCCAGCTTATGCCGCTGGCAAATGCCTCGATTAGCCAAACTAGCCAATTTGGGGGGGACATTCCTGTATGGAAATAAGCAGCTCAACATATTCACATAATCGCATATCCACATCCGCATCCACATCTATAGTCATATTCACATCCACATATATTCAGTCATATCCACATGCTGATGCCCTAAAACGTTGGCTTGCCCGTAAAGTGGGCAGGAGTTGCAAGAATAACAGAAAGAAAAAAAAACAACGCAAGAAAAAATGAAATCAAAAACAATAACTTGTCTCCTGACAGCATTCCACAAGCGCCAGGACACCAGGACACCGCAACGCACGTTTTTGCCACGACTCGAGAGTTCGGCTTTGGATTCAGCTACAGCCACAGCCACAGCTTCGGATTCGCTTGACGTCTGCGTCTTAATCTGTGTCGCCATGCTATAACGGTCCTTTTTATATAGCCTTTCAACGGGTATTCCAATATTTCTGCAATGTTTGTAACACATTCTGGCATAGCCATAACGTATATATATATATATTCTCAGTCAGCGATACCTCCAAAGTTTTTAGGATATCTCAATGAATCTTGGGATTATATATTATATGTTTCATATAGATGCCATAGGAAAAACATTCCCGGACCATGATCTTTATATATTTATCCTTATAAAGAATCTATAAAGTCGAACTCTGCCTTACAGTTATCTCTAGAATAATTCTTCGATTCAGGAAGAATTTTGGTTTTCCTTCTTCAGTTTTCAGATCGGATTATGCTGAGTAGGTTTTAAGTTCCTATAATGAGCATAGGACTAATGTTGCTCCCCTGGGGAACAACCTCATTAGTTGACCTTATTTTGCACCATTTGTGAAAATTTAGATTTTAACAGTTATACATTTTTTGTTTTTCTTGAAGGGCATGCATTTGCCGACGTGGCTAACGGTAAACGGTACTTGGCTGTTTTTTGGTTTCTTTAGAAAAATGTTATTACGTGCCGCTTTCTCTGGCGCTGCCAAGTTATGCAGTGCCGCCTATGCCCAGACACGCTTCCCAGTTCCTGCCCCACCCACCCAATATTCTCATCCTTGGAGCGCGCGAGCCTCGCTTGATTGTGTTGTTATTCTGCTTTTGTGTCCTTGTCGACGGCGTTGGCGTCGTTGCCGTTGCCGTTGCCTCAGCTCATTTTGTGTGTGTGTGTGTGTGTTTGTGTGTGTGCCACTACACATTTTTTCGATACTTCGTCTTAATGTTATCGTCGTGCCCGATGCAGCTCCTTTGGCTGGCTCCTTCAACTGCTTTCGTTGTTGTTTTTGTTGGAGTCTTTGTCGCAACAATTTTATTTGAAGCTGCCACTTTTTTTTCTCATTTTTTTTTTTTTTTTTGCTGCTTCATTTTTATATACAATTCCACTTTTTTATGGCCATGGAGTTGGGCGTGTGTGCAGCAGCAACAGCAACAGCAGCAGCAGCAGCAGCAGCAGCATCATCTCGTTCGTCTTTGGCTACATCTTGGTCCTGGTCTCAATGGCATTAGGGGCTAATATTTGTAGACTTTTCCAGAGTTGATTGAGTGGCACGCACTGCCACACATCACACACACACACACACACGAAACACACTAGCTTCCCATACATAAACATACTTATACGAGTGTGTAAGGCATAGGGGAGTGGTATGGGGGAGGAAGGAGACTGTGCTTTGTGGGTGGCGCTGGCGGGCGTCACCGGCGCGGAGTGGTAAAGTGTCGAGGGCTACGTGCGCATTGCTGACATGCCTGTGGCCATACGCTCCCATCGTGTTCATGTGGCCATGTGCTCAACATCCTGGCAACGGACGACGACGACGACGACGAGGACAACGTTGTTTTCATAGCCAGTGCTGTTTTTAGTTTTGCTGGATTTTTGAATTGATTACGATATCAATTATGTTTGCTTTGGCCATCGATGATGTTGGCAGGATTCGACATTGCTTTGCACACTTGTTTGCTTTTCTGCGTATAATTTCGAATGTTAGCTGCTGCTTTAATTTTTGTGTCCCTCTATATGTGCATGCATGTGTGTGTGTGTGTGATTGTGTGTGATTGTGTGTGTGTCCTAATAGAATAACCACAGTTCCGCTGGGTGCGCACAATTGTTAGCTTTCTCGCTTGTTCCGCCAGTTATTTGCGCTCAAAAGTATGCTTTGTCTTACACACACTTGCACATGTGCCGTGTGTGTGTGCGTGTGTGTGTGTGAATGTGAGTGTGATGAGACTAGAGCACATTGTGTGCAGGCGTAACTCCGTTGATTTGAATTTGGTTGGTCAGTCAGTCAGTGCATCCGTACGTCTGTCCGTCCGTCTGTCCGTCCGTCTGTCCGTCCATTCGTCCATCCGTTCGTGTTCCGTATTGTTTGAACGGCTGCCCGGAAAGCTGCTGCTGCCTCTGAGCCGAGCGGAAGGATTGCGCTACAGTTGTTGGCCCGCTTCTGTCCCGCAAGAGTTTTGCGGGCAACGCGGCGACTGCTGGCGGCAGGCAATTACGCATTGCAGTCTGGCGATATTAAAGTTGTTGTTGTTATAACTGTTGTTACTGTTGCCGTTGCCGTTGCCGTTGCTGTTGCTGCTGATTTGGCGGCTGCAACCACTGCCGCTGCCGCTGAAAATTTCAACTTTATTTTGAGCTATCTGCTGTCTGCTGTCTGCAGTTATGCAAATATGAGAAATTGCATTTCACGCAACCAAAGCATCCAAAATGCAGGACAATAGGGGGCAACACAAGCAACACAAACACAAACACATTGTACATGTATATATATTGAAATCTACTGGTTGGTTGCCAGCTCACAATTGCATTCCACTAACCCGCACTGCACTATCCCCCTGCCCATCCCACTTGCCTACGATGCGATGTTTTCCTTCTACAAAATTTGCGAAAAGTTTTCGCATTATTTGAAAATACACAGCGCGTATTTCGCATCAAATTGTAGAACACTTTTATCGTGCTTCTGCATTGGCTTTTGCTGCTCATTGCTCCCAGCATTTGTCTATTCACTTCTTGTACACTCATACTCATACCAGCAGTATTCGGAGTGGCACTCGTATTCTCAATTCTTATTCGTAGTTGCATTCGTTGAGTTCGGCTCATTGTTCGGTATCATCTTGTAATGGCTGTTGGCTGAACATTTGCACATATTTTTCACAATTTAAAATAAATGAGAAGTAATTTAACTGTTCGCCACTGTGGCCAGCAGAGGACACATTCTGTAAATTCGAAAGTTTCGGTTGCCACAGGCCAGCACATTTTTTTTTTTTCTCATCTTAACAAGCAAAATGTGAGCAGTCAGCAATTAGCCATTCTGCCGTATTGCCATTTTGTGTGAAAACACTAAAGCGTGACGAAGGAAAAATAAACGTAATACATATCTTCACATATACATGGATATATGTAATTGGTAAAGCTGTCGACAATTTAAATTATTCAATTTTAATCGATACCTCGCTTAAAGTGAACTCTGACAATATCAGCCTTTTGACTTTACATCCATTATATATAGATCAGATCTGTAATTTAATTTTTCGTTGCTTCTTTACACATTAAATTATCTCAGTTAATTAATACCAATTCTGAAATATTTGGTACTTTAGCAAAAACAATATTTTTTAAAATTTATATAACATAGTTTGGTTTTTTTTTAATATGTTTCATGGCTACTAATTAAAAAATACATTTACGTAAAATAGCAGTAAAATCAATCAAATATTTAATTTTATCACAGCTACCAATTTAAACTGAATATAAAACAGTTTTACTATATTGGTAATTGAAATCTTTTCAATTATTTTTATGTTGCTGAACTTTAGCTGACTTTATTATTTAGATCACAGTCATCTGATAAATAAAAGCTGTATAAAAAGTATCAGAATACATAAATTAAATAAATAAATTTAAATAAAACCAATGAATTATGAAGTACAAATGTATCATAAATAAGCAATATAAATTATATTTTACCATAAGAAAATAAACTAAAAAATAATTAAACTGAATTTTGAAATAAAAAATAACATATTTATATATAAAAATTAACAATAAACAAATTTCAAAATTCTTCATAAATATTTTATATTTTTAATATATAAAAACAATTAATTTATAGAACAATAAACAGCTTTAAAAAATTCTTCGTAAATATTTTTAATTTTTAATAACTTATATTGATGTCAGAAATGCCAGAAGCAGACTCAAATAATAATCTGAAAAATACAATTTATTCCATTTGGTATTAAGATATAAAATGGATAATCGGTGCTTAAGATATTTGTCGAGAAAACTGATTTTATTTATCTTAATGTTATTAAAAACAGCAATTGCTTATGGCAATATGTGCATATGAGTTTATTTTATAAATTATTGGAAAGCCGCTGTTTAAACCTGTTGTCAAATGTGTCAAACATGCTTACTTACGCAGTATAAGCCAACAATACATATTGGCTGAGTAATGTATTTTTTTTTTTATAGACATCTCATTATAACAGGCTTATTGATTAAATATTAAGGCAGCAAGAATTTGCTGGCAAATTGTGTTCTTCTTGGATGCTTCTTCGCGCTGCCATTCCAATTGTCATTCCACTTAATCATCTAAAACACGGTCACAGAAACGGCAACTTAATTTCTAATTACGCGTGCTATTTGTCAGCAGTTTTCCTTCTTCTTCCTCTTCCTCTTCTTCTTCTTCTTTGGCCGGGTTTTTTTTCGAGAGCAATGTGAAGCCGTTTAGGTCTCCCGTTGAGTGGCGGAAATATTTTGCGCATCAAATAGTCCAAGCATGCCTCATTTCCAATTAACAATAAATCCGTTGCAGTCTTGGGTGCAGCGCTGCTGCTGTTGACCAACTGAGCGAATGAGTAATTTAATTTTGTTGCAGCTTGGCCTTTGGTGTTGCAGACGCCACACCACACGGACGGCAAAAATGCCATGGCGCACAAATGAGTGAGACAGCCAGAGATAGAGATGCTGATAGAGACAGATGGGTTGACTGCAAAAGAGAGAGAGAGAGAGAGAGAGAGAGAGAGACACAGAAAGAGAGAGAGTAGGTGATGGAGAGGCGTTTTAGGGGTGGGGAAAACTGCACACTTTACGCAATTAAAATTGTTGCCAGCGATTTTTTCGCTGTTGCTGCAGCTAAAAGGCATTTAAGTGTGTCTGTTACAGGGCTTTCGTGTCTTGGCTGACGCCACTTCCTGGCCCAGGATGCGGATGAGGATGCTGCCTTGTCTTTCCTGTAGTTGTTGTCGTTGTCGCCTTCTTCTGCTTTTGTGTCGTCGTCGTCGCCGTCGCCGTCTTGGCAGCCCTTTTACTTTTCATTCACAGGTAACTTGCGTTATAATTAAAAAAAAATAGCAAAGCGCATTAGGCAACAAAAGCTGCCAGTGGCAGGCACACACACACACACACACACATACACACGGACACAGCGTAAGTGTAAGCCAGAACGGCCAATGTCTGGGCAAATGGGCAATGGGCAATAGCCAATGGGCAAATGGGTGTGCCCCGGCTAGAGGAGCCGCATAAAATGCTTTGGCTAATAGCCATTTTTACTTACTTGAGCGAGAGCAGGTCTCACCTGAACGGCGGGGCCAAAAAGCCAAGAAAGTGCCCTGGGCAAAAAGTTACGATTATACACTTTTGTGGCCGTGATGGGGGGGGTGTGGGCTGTGGTGGGCAGGGACTGTGGGCCAGTCTAAAGCGTTGGCTTCGTGCCGTGCGTGCAATTAAATGCGCCGTTACATTAACTTTTACAGAGTGTCTGCTTCAATGTCTAAATGTGTATTTATTTGTGCATGTGTGCGTGTGCGTGCGTGTGTGTGTGCTCTGCTGATTGTTGACTTGATTTGTTTTGCTGCCTTTGACGCCGCAGCGCCCCCAATTTTGCCCCCTCAGCGCCCAGCGACCCCACTCAAAACAAATTGCCGCACTGGCCGAACACACACACACACAGGACAGCGCACAAGTGGATGAAGTAAAAGTCGAGGTGGAAAACAGAACACCAACAGAAAAAACAAAAAAACAAAAAACAAGTAAGTAAAGCAACAACAACAACAACAACAACAACAACAACAACAATAAAAACAAACAGCAAATTGTTTTGCTTACTTTTTGTTGTTGAGCGCCAAGTTGCTCATTTGCTCGGGGAGCCTCCGTTCCTTTGTGCGTTTGCTGGCCAACTTTGGCCAATAAATGACTGTAGCTGGACAGCCATAGACCAAGTCGTGCTGTTTCGCAACGCCCCACTCCCCCACGCCTTCGTGTCGCCCCTTTTATACTGCCTGCTAATCTTAGTTTCAGGCGAGGCAGTCGAAGAACCACGTAAACAAATGTTAACTTTCTCGTTTGCTATGTGTTTTTGGGAATTTTTTTTGATTTAGTGACTTTAATTTACGCTCTTCTCAGGTGCACCGACTGTTGCCCCCCACCTCCGTCATTCTCGCACAGCCCAAGCAGCTGTGACCGCCTGGCAGGCACGCAGGCACGCAGCCAGTCAGGCGGGCAGGCAATACCAGCTCCAAGGCCCGCAGCACCATTGCCCAATCTCCAACTACCCTTTCCACCAGCACCCATCTCCAGGCACACTTCAGTCGATAGGAAGCGTCAGCGTCAGCTTCAGCTTCAATTCGTTTTTCGTTTTCATTTTTAGTGGTGCGGAAAATTGATTTATTACTTGGAAAATAAAATGTGCTACGTGTCGCACACACACACCAACACACACACCCACACACACCCACACACACACAGATACAAATCCAAATACAGCATCATAGGCATATACCTACGCATTGCCTCCCCTGCCCCTAACTCACACACAAATCCAATACGTAGGCTGACTGAGCAGGAAGGCAGCAAGACAGGTGACGGAAGAGTGGGCGTGGTAAGGTGAGGTGTGTGGGAGGGGGGACGTGTCGCGGGCATACATAAACGGCGACAGGCAGTCACAGGTCGCTACTTGTCTGTGCCACTGCCCGCGGTATTGCCCCCGACCGCGTCTTGCTGTCAGTTTGTCTGTCAAATCACAAAGACGCCGCCGCCGCTGTTGCCTGCCACCGCCGCAGTTACAGATACGCGTCGAGGGATGCCGCAGTCAACCACTGGCAGCCTCACGCACATGACGCACGACACAAACACAAGCACACACACACACACACAAATATATTTGTACATATGTATACACTTTTGATAGATCAATCAATCAATTCGCATTTCTTTTTTTTTTTGCCTGCTGCTGCTTGCTGTGTGTTTTTATTATTATTTTTATTTTTTTTTATAATCTTAATTTGTCCTTCACTCGCGCGACTGGCGACGACTGAACCGCGATTGCCATTCATTTTGTTTTGTCGTTTTCATTTTCACCGTTATTTTTTTGTTAGATTTGCCTTTGCTCTTGTTGTGATTTCTTTTTTCCCTCCTCTGTGTTTTTTTTTTTGTTTTTTTTTTCCTTTTTTTCATCGGTGTTTGAATTTGTGCGCTTCCAAGCGAGGCAATTGGAATTTCTCAGTCAGCTGAGACAATTTCAGATTATATACACATTTACAATGTATATACATATGTATATGTATATATATATATTTATATCTGCTGTCTATCTGTTTATCTGTCTCTCTGTCCAATAACCGAGTGAACACCTGATAAATTGTTGCCTACTTCTGTGCGCTGTCAAACTATAATGGATCTTTCTCCCTGTTTCGCTGTGTAGCGCATTCAGTTTGTTTATATATATTTGGGTAAGCCTTGACGGATGTTTATTCAATTATATACATTATTTATTTACATATTTGTATAGGTTTGTTATCTTTATAAAGTCGGTCAGATAAAATAGATGAAATCTGTGACAGCAATTAAACGAATAAAAATCGACTGCTAAATAAATTAATTTAGCTTTTTTTTCAGCTTTGCCAAACATTTAAGCAATTTTCCATTTAACGAATAAAAATCGACTGCTAATTAAATTAATTTAGCTTTTTTTTTCAGCTTTGCCAAACATTTAAGCAATTTTCCATTAGACGAATAAAAATCGTCTGCTAAATAAATTAATTTAGCTTTTTTTTAGATTTGCCAAACATTTAAGCAATTTTCCATCAAAAGAGTGCGGCGAAATTAGGTGAACGATTTAATATATTTGGTTGTATTTCTATATATTCACGATACTAAATCGGATATCTAAATTTGACAAATATAATTTAAAACAAGTGTGAACAATAAACATGACTTAACAGGTCATTTAATTGGAACAAACAATTGCTATTTTTCACAAGCAATTGTTGCTGCTGAAACGCATATAATTTTCACAGTTTTTCAGCCACATATGTACGCTGATCGCATTAGATCATCATTAATAATCTCCAAAAACAAAAAAAAAGAAAAAAATTCCACATATTTGAAAATAGACCCACAAAATCCAATTGTAAAGTGTAAACAAAGCCACCGCAACAGTATTGTGGCACCAGTGCTGGCAATTTGGCAATGGTAGCCATCATCCATGGAGCCACCCGCATCACAGAGGCGGAGCGGAGCGGAGCTGCCATTGTTATTGGAAGTGGCGTTGACTTTGGTTTGTTTTTGCGCTATAATATATTTGATTTGTTATTGGAATTTGCCGTTTTTGTTTACTTTTTGTCGACTTTTTGTGTCGGCCTATTTATTTGGCTTGACTTTTTGTGGGCTATGTCGATCAATGCCACGCACCGCCCCCGCGTTGAACGTTATTGTAATTGGCAACGTGGCTGGCGACTGATATATATATTTTTTTTTTTTACTTTTCTTTTTGGATGTTGTTGTTGTTGTTGCATGTATTTGGGCTGTTTTTGCCAATAGGATGCTTGTTGGTCGGCTTTGGCCATATGTTTTGGCATTTTCGCAATTATTTCTCGCACAAAATGTGGTTTTAGCAGTTTAATTGCTTTTGGCAAGTATATGTCTGTAGTTATTTTGGCAAATTTTCACAACATCAGCATCGATTTATATGCAGCACACAAGCCACCTCCCACCCCGCACCC
Source organism: Drosophila dives (assembly GCA_035042365.1). NCBI lineage: Eukaryota > Metazoa > Arthropoda > Insecta > Diptera > Drosophilidae > Drosophila > Drosophila dives. Next base: position 183,902 of record JAWNLJ010000447.1, on the reverse strand, counting down.
CTGTACTACCAACCAGCGCCGTTTTGTGCGCGCCCTCAGCATATAACAAGCGTGAGTAGCAGCTGCTGCTGGTTGCCAACACGCACTAATTGTTGCTGTTGTTGTTGTTGTTGTTGTTGTTGTTGTTGTTGCTACTGTTGCTGTTGCTGCTGTTTCTGCTGTTGTTTGTGGCTCAGCAATAAAACCTGAGCTATGTGGCCCGCTTTTCCGCATTTCCTGTCCCATTTCACATGAGCGAAACAAACATAGAATGTGAGTAAGAGAAAGAGAGAGAGAGAGAGAGAATGAGAGAGCGCAAGAGGCAGAGAGCTGGTGGCATTCATGTTATACGCGGCGTATGCGTGACATTAATTTAATTGCAATTTCACATCTCGTATGCCTTAGGAGTTTGGTTTGAGCCGTCAATGCGTGTATCGCATCGTCGCGTGGTGCCCCCGTGGCAAAAGTTATAAAAACCAGATTTACAAAATGTTAACTTTGATTTCATTTCTTATTTACGAGTATGTGTGGGTTACGCTTGGTTAGCTATACAGCCCAAAAACACCCATCCATCCATCTATCCAACACACTGTGACTATTAGCAGCTGTTGCTCAAAGTTGACGGCGACGTCGACGTCAGCGTCAGCATCGACGTCAGCGTCAGCGTCGAGGAGTATCGGATTACATTTGCGCTTTGACGGCTTGCCTTCTGCCTTCTGTCAGCATTACTGCCACATCCTGCGGCTGACGTTTCACTTTAATGAGTTAATTATAACCGAAAGGCGTCGATTATGCTCAGTTATGCGAACACGAACTGTTGCCAGTTTTTGCTGTTGCCGTCATATCGCTTGCTTCACTTAACCAGAATGCCAAAAGGTGTTCGCCTGCATATTTGTTTGTGTATGTGTGTGTGTGTGTGTTTTTCGACGTCTGCATTGTCATCGATGTCGTCTTTGGTTGTGACACTCCTTCGGCATCTTTGGAGCGCATTATGATAATGGCTTGTTTGTTTGTATATAGTCGAAATCGCTGGCAATTGCCTGTCCTGGCGACAGGTGCGACGGGACTTAAAGTCCTTAGCGCAGGCAGTGCTCCAAGTTAACCGTTGTTTTGGTTCCTGTTGTTGCTGTTCCTTGACAGCCAGCACAAATGATGCCGTTTATTGAGTGCTTTAAGTGTGCGGTTTCTCTTTTTGGTTTGGAAGGGGATCGGTGGGTGTGGGTGTGTGTGTGTGTGTGTGTGCGCGCGCTTATATTCGATTATGGTGTAATTGACAACTCCCTCCATTCCTCTTAGTTTTTAATTGGCAATTCGATTTTTTACTTGTCGTACGTGTCGTATGCGTAATGTGCGGGCTTAGTGAAAGATGCGGCGCCGTTTTGGATTTGAAGCAGAATTGGATGTGCGCATTCTGGTCTGGTGTGCGTTGTCATTTGCGTTTGCAGCATGATTAATTGATGCTCATCAATGCGATTAAACTCCATTAAGCGCCAACACTCGCGCCTCGCCAGCTGTCCAAAACTTTTCCCACAGATCCCAGCGACAAGCAAATGCGAACCCCCCTCAATCCTCAGTGATGCTCCCGATGTCTTTGTCGATGTTGTCTGCTGATTCTGCTGATGCCACCGTAGCGACGATGCCTTCGAACGTAAATTGTGCAAATTTTAATTAATTTTGTATAATCCTTTTGTAATATTCACAAATGAATACAAATTGATATTAATTCTCAAGTGCCTGGCATTGACGGAAATCCGCTTGTGCATTGCCGCTCTGCGGTGTGGGTAAGTGAAAAGGATTTGTGTTCCACTCTGACTGATACTTTATCGCTATTGCCTTCAATCCGTACCCACTGATGGAGCACATGAATTATGCAAATAAGATACTTATTTATCCATACATATATGCAAATGTGTTTGTATAATTATTTGCGATGTTGCACAATGACAAGCGCTGCCACAAGCACTTTCACTCACCTGTGACAGTCACATTCTTAACTTTTATTAATGATAAATTATTATCATTATTGTATGCATAAATCGATGGATCATAAATTTTGATAAGTACTGCAAAAACGAATAAATTATTGTTTGCGGCTTCCTTTCAATTGTTTTTAACTGCTACTTCATATTTGTAATTATGTTTGCGCTGTTTATTGGGTTACATCACAAACCAAATTTGACCAGCTTTTATGTAAATTGAGAAATATACTTGATAAGCTTATTTAAATCAAGTACTTGCAGCTCTCTCTTAAATGAATTCAAATGTGTACACAAAATACATCAAAATAAATCTTTTAATTTATGTGTATTAAAATTTAGCATATGCATAAATTGCATGAATGCTTTTAAATATATCTTAAATATTAGAAAGCTCACAATTAAAATTATGTTTTTAGTAAAAATTAAATCTTTTAAGCTTAGCAATTAAGTCAGAATCAACGTGTACAATTAAAAGAGCCAAGTAAAGGGATTAATATGACTTATTATGATTAGAGAGTGCAAGTCAATCAATTAGATGGAAAAGTGGATAGAGTTGCAATTAATTGAATATGTATATAAAATTATACACAGATAAAATGAATTAAGTTAGTTTCCAAAACAATTTGATATTCACATTTGTCATATGTTTGCAAATATTATTTGTGCAATTAAATTAGGAATTTCTGGTTATACAAAATGCATAAATATCATTTTACGTATGTTTTGCTCAATTTGGTAATCAAATTAAAAGTGATTTAGTGCTTATAAAATATCTCAAATATGCGCACAGAGAAAAATAGAGAGAGTGAGAGATAGAGAGAGAGAGAGAGAGATAGAGAGAGAGAGAGAGCGAGAGAGATAGTTGTATTTATAACCAAGTTAACAATTTGTATAATCAATGCAAATTTACGTTGCGTATTAACCAAAATTAAATCGGCTAATGAAAGTCAACTGTAAAGATAGATAGAAAAGATATATATATATATGTATAAATTTAATAAACATTTGCCTGCAACTAATTCAATCTATAGTATTGCCCAATCATGTCCTTACACATTGCCATTAAATCACAATTTATTTAGCCTAACGGTGCGGATGTGTGTACACGTGTAGACATGTGTGTGTGTGTGCGTGTGTGTGCGTGTGTGTGCATTGATAATTGTCAGCAATTTTGTTAACATGAATTCCTATCTGCAATTGCCGTTGTTTGTTGTTGTTGCCTGGCAAGTCTATTGTGCATATTTGGTTGTCGGCGATAAGGACTTTTTGGAATGGATTATAAAATGCATTCAGTATGCAAATTTATAAAATTTTTTGGTAAAATTTAAGTCTTTTAAGGTTCAATGATATCCATCACTGTGGTTTCGCCTCAGCGCACACACATAACAACACACACATAGACAATCGCTACACAAACGGACATTCTAAACATTTAAACATTATCAATGACAAATTTGATGAAATAATAATGATTTATTTGGCAAATTGCTCAAGTGTCCGAAGTCAAAAGTATGATTGCCACATTTGTAAGCCTGTTGTGTTGGTTGTTGTTGTTGTTGCTATTATTGTTGTTATTGTTGTAACACGTTGTAATTGCTGTTTGACATGACATTAATATTTGAGCTGCCATTTGGGCACGGCCGAGTTTGTTGGCTCATTACTAAAACACAAAATGATTTATTAAAATTTGAAATGTTTGCTGGCATTTAGTGCATTTTGCCATTGCTGACTTTAATTTCGATGTCATGCAAAACAAATGCGATGTGCGCATATTAAAAATGCATGCGAAACATTTTACAAGCAACCATGCAAAACACAGAATGACAATGAAAAAAACGCGAATGTGATGGAAAAGTTTTTATTTTTTTGCGCTTTTGATTCTTGTTAATGAAGTCATTAGAGTGTGGAAAAGTTCATTAAACAATTGCACCGGATAATGCACAAGTTTCCCAACTGTGCGCTTACTCTGAAGTTGTGGTTTTGTACCATTACCACGGCTACAACACTGTCGTCCCACCCAGGAGGGCTTAAGAACTTTAATTGGCTGCGGCACACGCTGCGTATGCGCGATGTGCGATAACTGTGCATATGCACATGTATGGGACAAAAAAAAAAAAAAAAAACGAAAATCACAAAAAGTGGAAGTGGGAGTGGGCCAGCCGGGCACGCCTACTCTAGCAGCAGCTGTGGCTCGTCGTGACAAAGCCAACCAAAAGTGCCGCTAATGCGCTTAACTACTTGAAATATATGCCGTGTGGGCGTGTCACTGTTGGCACTCTGACTGTTTGGCTGGTTGGTTTGACTGGCATGCCATTCAAATTAAATATTTGAATATTTTATGGGGGGCATGCCACGCAGCAGCAGCAGCTGCTGTAGGACTGACACTTATCTCCTTATTTGACTGCTAATAAATGCGATGCTTATTAATTTCGCACATGTGCGGTGTCAAACTTTTTGTCACTTGGCTAAGCTCTTGGCTATCCCCCTCCCCCACCGCCCCTACCCCCTTTCAATCACTCATCCGCTCTCTATCTATCGCTGTGCGTTTGTACGCATTGCGGACCAAGCCTTAAATTATAAATTCTCTTGTTGCCAGTGTTTATTATCTCTAAAATGCACAATTAGTTGATGTTTTTGCGGTGCTAATGCTTTAATACCCACTCACACGCACACACACACACGCCCATACACACTCCAATAAATAGCTGCACATGCAGCGATAAGTGCCAAACTACAAATATAACATACACATTATACACACACACACAAATACACACACACACACATGTACATACATATGTTTGGCTATGTGTCGCTATCTGGATCTGTTCAGTCCCCTCCATGTTTTTCCTTGTGTCGAGTTCATTATTGTCGCTGCCGCCGTGCTGTGTGGTCAACGAAATGGGCGATAATTATGTAGTGTATTCATTATTTTAACCGCTAATTACATAAAATGCATATTAGCATGGAAATTATTTATAAATATGTTTTTCCAAATGACACTTTCGACCATTCCACAGTAAATGCATTCCACGACTACTCATCTTGAATTAGCAACATTGTTTGTTACCTTTTTTCTGTGTTTTACCATAATTTTTTGGGTAATTTATTGCTGGCTTTTCACTATCGATTTTCACTTCGGCGCAAATATCATGCAGATTTCTCTCTAATGAATAATATGCATCTGATTTAGATGTTTCGTTAGTTGTTTTTATACCCTATATTTATTTTATCGGGGTAAGATGTGCACAAAAAAGTTATACAAAAATCATAACTTTTATTCAAAGTTGTTTGGAATTAACCATATCTTGAAAAAGTTCGATTTAATTTTAGAAAGTTGACAAACCACAATTTGATAAATATATATATATATATTTTTATGTTATATCTTCCTTATTTCTTCGGCTCTTTTTTTTTTGCAAATTTGTTGATTTTTTGTTCGATATGAGTTATGTGTTTTAAGTTTTTTATGCAGGGTATCTTCACGTCTGACACTCTAAACACTTTTCTTGTTAGTAGTAAAGCTGTTTCTGTGGATTTTGCCATTGGCATTTACGTTATTTAAAAATTGACAATGCGTGCAGGAATTATATTTTTTTATCCATATTCAATTCGCATGTAAATTTACAACTTAATTGTTTTGTGCCATTTGTGAATAATATGCGCATTTTGATGGCATACTTGTAATTTTGGCCAGATAATTGAAATTGAAATGCAATTATGATCTGATTTCAGTTGAACACATTTTCATTCTAAAATTGTTGAAATAATTTTACAAATAATTATACTGCCTAACGGAAATGTTATTAAATACTTTTGATGTCAGCTCAAAAGCTCGAAAAATTGTTTGAATTTACGGACAATGTTTAGCACAGTTTTTGGTGCACCAAATGAGCCAGCCAATATTTTGTCTAAAGTTACAAGAACCGAGAAAAAACAAAGCCAAGCAAACAACATAAGCAGCTCCTCTTTTTCTTTGCAGTTTATTATATGCTCAACTTTACATTTCAAAATATAAATCCCCATAAAGCGAAATGCACGCAAAAGAAATGCTAAACCATTTGCTTGTAGTTTTTAACGACCAAGTGCAACAAAAAAAAATGGCACAAGTACCAAAAAAAAATATTAAAAAAAAAACAAATGCAACAATAATAGCAAAGATAATGTGAAGAGTGAGCGAGAGAGGGTAAGAGATATACAAAAATATATAGAGTGTGCAAACAGAGAGAGAATAACGAGAAATAGCAAATGGCAAATGTGTATAAATTTCAACAAAATATCTTTAACTTAATAAAAGTTTTGAAGGTTTTTTTCTTTTTTTTTTTTTTGTTAGTTTGTTTTCGGTTTTAGTTTGACTGCAGAATTTCGAATACCTTTCAACTTTTGTCTAAATAATCTGCGAATATACACCCACACACACATGTATGACTCACGCACACACACATAGATGCTAGTCTGTATATGGTTATGCAAATAGGAGCATCGTATCAACAGCTCCCCATATCTGAACATGTGTACATTATCAATTCATGGCAAAAGAAAAACTTCATTTTTGCCAACCGAAATACCCTCGGCAACAGCAACACCAACAGCAACAACAATAACAATGGCAAGACGATGGCTGGGTGGTTGGTGGGGGGGGGGTCATGATGATGACACCCCTGTTGCGGCAGCAAGTGGCAAATGGGCCACAGGACACATGGCATGGCATGGGGCTGCAGGACGTCACAGGGCAAGTCAGCGCTTAGCAGAGGAACGGCACAGGACGGAAGAGGAGCGACACTGACAACTCCCCATATGGATGATGCTACCGATGCTGATGCCTCTGCCTGATGCCTCTGCCTGATGCTTCTGCTGCTTCTGTTGCTTCTGCCTGATGCCTGACATCCGAACCAAACTTGCGTTGATGCCTTCCAGTTAAAAGTTTATTTAAACTTTCTTGTTCTGTGTTTTTGCCTTACCACACATTGATGCATGAAAACAACGACACACACACCCACACACACACACATACGATACCCACATGAACGCAAGAGTATAATAAAAATGTGTTGCATTAAATATGCAACGTAACAACAAATGAGGCTGGCAGGTAATGCTCGCTGATGCCCAAATAATCAACTCAACTCAACTCGGCTCAGCTCAGCTCAGCTCAACTGAGCTGATCAAAACACAAAGTTTGTTTAATCAAATTGAATTACAACAAACATGCCAAAGGGCTGTAAACAAACACACACACATATGAGCACAACAAAAAAAAAAAACATGTATAACAATGACAACAATTGCTAGAAATAATATATATCTGAGTTTGGGTTAACGAATTCGAAATACTCTTACAAAAAACAGATTGTGCAACTGGGAAAACATTCTATAAAGTTGTCAAAAATACTTAATGTATGTAATGTAGATACTTAATGTATGTCAATTCTTATAGTGAACAAATCTGTTAACAGCCTCAATCTTCTCAGCAATTAGTCAAGTTATCTGCAAAACAGTTTATCACTTGACCAATTTAAACACCTAACAAATGCAGCTGATTTCTGCTAGCAAATCTTATACAATATTCAATATGAAAGAAATAACTTTTTTAGAAATAACACCTAAGCTTTTGTAATTTAAATATGTCTTCCGACGGATTTATCTCCAGGGACAGATGCACAGCTTCAATCTACTCAGCTGTGGATTAAAATAAATTTACAAACGCCACCAGCAAAAAGTATATTTAAAGTAAACAAGGATAATTTTTTCCCACTCTCAGCTAATGTATACCCTGCAAAGAGTAGGGTATAAAATAGCAGCATCTGTGACATTTTTGTTGGCCATGTTTAATGCAAACTCTTTGCCTTTATTTTGTGCTCTGTTTCAGTTCTTTTTTTTCTCATTTTGGCCAACTGGGCTTTGAATTGAATTCGAATGCGTATTGGATAATTAAAATTTCATCACATTATTAACCGTAAATGTCCCGCGGCTTTGCCAAAAACCAATCAAAGTGGATTTAGATTAAGTAGAGTAAACAATCAATGTTGCTTATATGATTCACGGATTTTGTGTGTGCCTGGGTAAACTGGACGGACTTGTTAATTTAAGTAACAAAAGTTGCAAGCAACAAACAAACAAACAAACAACAACAGCAACAAATAAAAAAAAAATGGAAGCGAGAAAAAAAGCACATGAAATGTGATGACATCCCCTCCTTCATGTCCCGCCCACCGTCTGGGCGAGCCATAAAAATATGAGCATTATTAAAAGCCATGCATGAGGCACGGACATCTGAGAGTGGCACAGTCAGTGCCTGGGGAAACGGCACGTAAATCGTAAAAAAGGTTTCCACCCAGAACAATGCCCAGGACGGGGAGCGACAGTGATGCCGGACGAGAGACTACGTGCCAATTTTTTTTTTTCTTCTCTGCAGCATACAGTAGCTAATACTGTTTTGAAAAAAAAGAGAAAAAAAAAACAGAAAAACCATATGCCGTACAAGTCATTAACGTCCTCTCACTCGAGTTTTCTAAATCGAATTTGATGCCAATAGTTGAAATCAATTTATTGGCCCGTCTTCTGGCTATCTTTCCAAGTCGAACTTTAGCCACATGTTACTGTTAATAGGTTGCAGATTGAATATAACCATAAATTATCACATTTTATATAACGGAGATAAATATATTATCTGTTTTCTTGACATTTTAATATAAACATTATTGATAATAAAAATATTTGACTTATTTATCCTGAATATTTGTGCGCTTAATTAACCATAACCATTTATACACAAATATATATATATATATATATATATATATATATATATATATATAAATACCATAATTATGATTGCATTTTGTGGCGCATAAATTAAAAAAAAAAACCGTTTACATTGCGAACCAAATGGATACTTTATATTTTTATATAACAATTTATAGCTATGTGGCTTAAAATTGTAAATGAATATGCGCATTTTACATGTAGACTAGAACTAAAACTGGACAATATATATATATACATATTAGCTTTAATGTTTTATTATTCAAGTTAATTAATCACATTAAAGTATGTACTCTTTAAAGTAAATCACTAATAAAAATATTTAGACAATACGTTAAGAAAATATTTTTCGTATGACTTGTTGAAAATATTTGAAGAACCTCAAAAACCGTTTGGCTTTATTTACAAAATGTCTAAAGTGGAACACAAATGGGTTTATTTAAACAACGAAATCGTCTTTTGTGCTTAGCTCTGCTTCTTCCCCTTTATGACTTATGCATGTCTGATTGGTAACAATCGGCTTTTCCACGAATCTCATTAATGATATTTACATTGTCGTTGCTGCAGCTCAATTGAAATAGAAAAAAAAAGAAAAAAAAAATATCAACCATCAAAGCCACACATAAAATAGGACATCTATCTGACTGAATAACTGACTGACTGGATGACAGACTGACTGACTGACTGACGTGCTGACTCGACAACTGACAGTCAATCCTGTCTGATACGGCATCTTGCTGGAGTCTGCTGACTTTTTGGGTTGATAGTCCAAGCTTTTTTGGCGACGGCTTATGTACATAAGTCGATTATGGTCACCCTTTGCTTAACCAGGACTTGATTTCAGTGTGTATGTGTGGGTGTGTGTGTGTGTGTGTGTGTGTGTATGTGTGTGTGTGTGTATGTGTGTATATTATAGTTGTTTGCATTTCTTTTTGTTCGGTTGACCATAAATTTGTGATGTTGCCCCATTGCTAAGTTCATCACTGTGTGCAGAACTTTGCAAACAAAATGAAAGAAAAGTCGCAATAACTGTGACAGTCGTCAAATGACTAAGATCCAGAGAATGAGTGCATGACAGAGAGTGGGTGAGAAAGAGTGAAAGAGAGAGAGGAAGAGAGAGAGAGATGGGTGGGGAGAGGGAAGGCGAGTTAAGAACTTCAACTTGGCAAACGCAAGTAGCACACAAGAGTATCAAGTGTTGCTTTTGACGGCTGCATATTGACTTAACTGTAAAAATAACAACAGGAGCAGCAGCTGCAATAACAACAACAACAACAAAAAGAACAACAAGAACAAGAACAAGAGAAATGCCAATGACAGTTCAGAGTGAGGCGGACTGAAAGATATCGCAGATATGTCTGTCTGTCTGTCTGTCTGTCTGCCTGCTTGTTTGTATATATGTATGTATGTATGTATGTATGTATGTACATGGTGCAGTTGTGTGTAAGTATACGAGGGAATGCCCAGCAGCGGGTGCTTGCGGACTGTCCTGCGAACAAGTTTATTCAAGTACTGCGGGCATAGAAGGCGAAGAGTGGGGGGGGGGAGTATAGGTGTGCGGACCATGTCCATGGAGCGTGCTCTGCAAGTGTTTGGATTGAGTTGTTAGGCAACTGATTTGATTTACTGAATAATAAAAAACGAAAACATGTAGACACACACACACACGCTAACCGGAACACACATACACACACACATGAAGACAGTCAGAAAGACAGACAGACAGACAGACAGACTGACAGACTGACTGACGGGCCATAAACAGTCATAGACACTTGGACATGGCCTTTGCTGTAGATTGGGCCACGAAACGGAAATTTTATCAACTACAATAAGAAAATGTGACAAGCAAAATAAACTTTTTGCAAGACAAATTTGTTGTCGTTGGTTTTGTCGTTTGCCATTGCCATGTGTATAAGTTCCATAAAAAATGCAAACTAAACAAGCAACAAAATAATATTTATATATAAAAAAGAAATACATATATATATATATATAAATAAAGTAAAACGAGCAGCATTCAGACACAAAAATAAGAATGGCGAAATTGAGCAAAAAATAAATAAAAAAAACTGCACAACAAAAATTTATTTCGTATCGAAATATAAAACGAATTGAACTAACAAAATGATAAAATTCCATGCAGAAAAGAAAAATTACATTCGTTTTTTTTTGTTGCATGTGCCCCAGACTGAAGCGAAAGTGCAAAATTGTAACGAGATTTACGAAGCGAAGAGAACATACCCTATAGAAAACGAATCCAAGCAGATGGATTGACGGATGCGATAGATACGTACAGCTGTCAGGGCTTTTGACAAATGTCTGACAGTCGAACTAAGTATATATGTAAATAGATGTTCGTGTGTGTGTGTGTGTGTGCAGAGATATTGAATTCGGGATGCAGCAAAAAATACACAAATAAAACAATTTAATTGCTTGCACTTGCAGCACATTTTGTGTGGGTGGCACAAATTTTAAAAATATCCCCAATTGAGAATTGAGAATTGAAAGCGAGAATAATTGTTGCAGCAAGTAAAATAACTGGTTTGATGACACAGCTTTGCAAGTGTAATTTAAATTCCCTATAATTAAGTGCGTATTTTTATTTGTATTTAGTAATTTTGCAACAATTAAAGTCGCAAAACTTTAATGCATTTCCAATGCATTCCTGAACAAAATGTAATTTTGTGCAATGAAGCAAAAAAAAACAGAAAAAGAGAATGAAACAAATGCTGACACATTTAATTTATAAAGGAGTACTGAAAAACATAATAAATATAAGGAAAAATATTTTGCATTTGTGGCCCACCACTCTGATTGTAAATGACACACACGCACACACACACACAGTGGTGCTACTATAATACATATAAAAATATAAAATATGGGCAAACATGACGTATGCGTAACATAAACCAAAGACAAATGAACAATTGGATATAAATAAGCGAAACTGCATGCCAACCCACACACACTGCACACACACACACACGCACACACACACACACCACACACACACACACACACACCACACACACACACACTCACACACACACAGTGAGTGGACTACGACAGCTGTAAAGTGAGACCGAAATGAAATGCGTTGCACGACATGCTGCTAGGCAGCAAAATGGCAAAAATGCAACAAAAGCGACCCAAAAATTAACAGCAATAGCAGCAGAAGTAACAACAACAACAAAAACAACGACAGCAACAACAATAAATACAACAGAAATGGCAACAGAATGGCCAAAAAAAAAAGAAAAAGACAGGCATAGTAAAGCGTAGAGTGTGTCATGTAAAAGCCTTTCAATGAATGCTGCATACTTTTAGGCTATGAGTGCTGCATGTGTGCGTGTGTGTGTGTGTGTGTGTGCTAGCGGGTAAGTGAACGTGAACGTGAATGTATGCAAGAAGCGTGGAAAACGCGATAAAAGCAATGCATAAAAGGGGAAAAGAAATGCAAAAAGGCAACATGCCCAAACGATGGTGCCACAAAAAGCACCACTCACACAGATACGCACATTCAAAAATTTATATGCACACATACATATGTGTCTATATGCATAGTCATGCACATGTGTGTGGGTGTGAGTGTGTGTGTGTGTGTGTGGCTGGGTATGCATACAGTAGGGCCGACGTGCATATGCTTGAATGCGCGTGTTCGCACTTGCACACAAAAAGCAACAGAGCCAACAGCGAATGCAACTAAAAAAAAAAAAAGTGCACAGCAGCCCATTCAAAAACCCCAAACACACACACACACACACATACAGACACATACACGTGCATAAATAAGCATATATGCATTGAAATGCACGAGTGCAAGTGAGTAAAAATAAAACATTTTTGCAATTAATTGCGCTCAATTTAAAATGTTGCAAAATTAATTCAAGAGTCATGCCAAATCCACAGGCGCAGTCATTTATGCAAACAGCAGGCTGGAGACGCACAGCACAGCACAGCTGGGGCAGACACTGAATACAAGCAGACCCATAGGCAGTGCTGGGGAGGGGGTGGTTGGGGCGAACCCCCAGCGGGGAGGGAAGGCCAATGCACAACTGAATTGGTGCTCAAGCGAGCAGGCAAATGCGCAGTTGAAAATGCATGTGGACAGAGAGACATGGATATGGGAAGGAGGACCACAAGGATATAAGAATGGCAAGCAGCTAGGCATCTAGGCGAGTGCTTGGGGTTTGGGGGGTTGGGGGGGTTTCACGTAATCGGAGCACGCAAATGTGGCGTTGATGAGCATTCAACGCTCCTGGCTGAAAAGGTGCAGTTGTTGGACGAAGAAGAGGGCCGAAGTATTAAGACGATGGACAACGGACAACGAAGCCAAATCCACATACGAAGCCAAGAGCCAGCAGCCAGGATATACACACACACACACACACACACAAAGAGTGTACTCAAAGCGGGCAAATAGCAGCCCGGATGAGGAAACGACCAGCAGAAGCCAACAATAAAAGTAACAAAAGCAGCCGCAGCTGAAAACGAGTCGGGTGCAGCAGTCCTTGGCCAAGGAGCCGGAGAAAGAATGCCAACCAAATGAGCAACACAAATGCACACACAAGCAACACACACACATGCAACACACACACACATGCAACACACACACATGCAACACATTCATATGGCAAGACTGTAAGTCAAATGGCTTTTCTTGTTGTCGTCGTCGCAGTTGTCGTTGGTTTGTCTGAAGCAGCCTGCAAAAGCAGAAGCAGAAGAAGAAGTTGAAGTTGCCGGTCCGGAAGTCGGCAGTTGAAATTAAGCCAACAGCAATTATGGTAACGAATGCAGCAAGCAGCAGCAATTACAACCCCAGCAATTGTTAAGCCTTTTTTTTAAAGCCAAACAACAAAAACTGTGAGCTTCCCTTTAAAAGTCAGCAGCAAAAAAAATATATATAAATAAAACGAGCATTTTTTTTATGGCCAAAAAGATTGTCATCTAATCTGCATTAACAGTAAATGTTGCAAATCGTTTTGCGCAATCCTTTTGCGTGCAACATTCAATTATAATGATATTTGGGCAATGATTGAGCAATCATGACTGTTAGATAACACATGTCAAACAAATGGAGACCGTTTTTGGTCTATAAAAAAAAAACCAGTTGGTTTATCTTATCGTCAGAACCGTACCCCGCCCGCCCCCTTTGCCTGTGTATATACGTAAAGGAAATAAACGCGTGCCCAGTTCAATGGAGCTATTGCTGAAAGCATTCAGCACAATGCGTTTTACAAACTCCCTAAAGCTATTTCGAAACCAACTTTTTTTCCTGCCCCTAAAAAACAGCAAACGAAGTTTTTTGCTCGATCGTGCCGAGGGAGGGGGAGGTGGGATGGGGGGAGTGAGAGCAGCTCATGTCTCGGTGTGGGCAAATAAATGCCAAGTGCTACGCAAAACCAAATAAAGTCGAGCACATGCACACAGCTCACCCTCGAACTCACACACACACACACACACACACACACATAGACACAGACACTTGCACGCACGCACATTTAACAGTAACAGACGTTGGCAATGAACACAAATGCAGAGGCCATGTGCACAGTGGGTCGAACATAGACAAAACTTGAGTCGAAAATGGGTTGGCTCAAATTTACCTATTTAATTTTTTTTTTAAATGTGCAAGGTGCAAATTTTGCATTGATTTTAATTGGCTAATTTAATCTTTTAATCACTTTACAAATACGTCTATACATTTTACCAAAAAATATTATTGAGAAATTGAGAAATATAAAAGTTACAAATATCGAAGACCCACATGATCTGCTTATTTAATATTTTATATAATTATGATCTGCTTATTTAATATTTTATATAATTATGATCTGCTTATTTAATATTTTATGTAATTATGATCTGCTTATTTAATATTTTATATAATTATAAATTCAATTCTTAATTTACAAGCTTCTAATAATTTATTTTTAGGCTAAAACAATTTACTAAATTACTTCGTAAAAATATTTTAAGCTTTTTTAAAAACGGATTTCCTCTTCACAATATTGTTATTTGTGTTATTTTTTAAAAATAAGAATAAAAATCTGTTATTTTTCTCACAAACAAATTAAATAAATATTTGCATTTAATTTTGCTTATTTTGAAGACAGTGTGCGGTCGTGGCAAGTAGGCAACTGGTAGAGTCTTTTAGTCCTTTAGTTGCTCAATTTCAGTTTCACACTTCCGCTGCCACAGGCATACACAGGCACACACATAGTCAAACACACACACACACACACACAGACACACACACATGTAGATGGTTGTCCTTTGACTGAAGGCGTAAAAACGTGAGGCGTACAATTTACGCCAGAATAACAACAACAACAAAAGTAACAACAACGCTGATGATGAGGAAGACTATGACGACGACGACGACGACGAGGACGACGACGACGACGACGACGACGACGACGCCGTCGAGGAGTGCGCAAAAGGACATGCAACAACAATTAAAGTTTGAAAGAAGCAGCGCCGGCGACGCGGCCAACACGGAAAAAGTAAACCGAGCAAAAGTTGTTAACGGCGCATAAAAAATGAGGGAAAAAAACTGCACAAAACCAGTTCGGTGGCAACACAGACGCCCAAATAAAAAGGGATGGCGGCGCCTCTACAAGCGGTTCACTTCGGTTCGACTTTGGAAAGGGGGGGCAACCAGGAGGCAACTGCCAAGTGGCAGTCGTGCAGGAAAAGGCACGCGCATGAAGCCGGAGGACAGCAAATGGTTGGACAAATGCAAAGACGGACGATTGGTGGAGGGAAGGGGCGTAGAGTGGGGAGGCAGTGGGTTTGCAGAACGAGCCAAAGTTTTTGGGGGCAAAAACAGACAGCGGCAAATTCGCATGCAAATTGTTCGCGAAAAAAAAAAGTTGAGAAAACGCCAAAAAACGTAAGAAAATTCAACTAGAAAGCCAAAGGGGCAAAGGGGTAAAGGGGAAAGGTAAAAACTGTTGAGGCACATGCATGTACAGCTAAGGCAGATGAGACAGGCACACACACACACACACACACACACGTACAGAACATAAATGTAAACAATGAAATTGTAAAATAAACAGCAGGCGGAGGCGCCGCGCTAAGGGGCAAGCATTTAAATGCTATATGCCTACGAGTGGCAGACAAACAACAGAGGCAACGGAAGAGCTTTTGCTTGTCATCATTTCACGACCCGCTGGCGTTGGCACAAAAAAAGGTGTGAGACAACGGCAATTATCACAATTGTGCCTGCACACACACACACACAAACACACACACACATACAATACACACACGCACAATATGATTGTTGAGCAGGCAGGCAGTGCTCAACCTGCCGCATCGTGTGAAACCTAACCTACAATCATTGCCATTGCTATTCATTCATTCAGACGTGCAGCTCTTGCCACTCTTCGCCACTCTGCCACTCTGCCCCTCCGCCCCACTGCCACTACCATTTGCCATTTGGCATTTTCATTCATTTGGCTCTACGCATTGTTCATGCTCAACGCCTTGCCGGCCTTTTGTTGCTGTTAGCTGTGTTTACATTTACACTTTGCAAGCATCATTTCCATACCGCGTGCAAAGCTGAAGGCCTTTGTGGCAAGCGGCAAGGCGGCAAGGCAGCAAGGCAGCGAGGCAGCAAGGCAAAGACTCTGAATGCGCGTTGCCTACTTGGCGGCACATTTAGTTAAATTGTTTATTTACATCATGCTCACTCTCTCTGCCTCTCTCTCTCTCGCTCTCTCTCTCTCCCTCTCTCTCTCTCTCTATCTCTATTTAGCTGTTTTGCGCTTTGCGATGTCTGCTTTTCAGTTTGTTCACAATCAATTAAAAGTGAGGCGCCAATGTTTAATTAAGCTAAAATGCAACGTTGCCCTTTCTTGCAACAACGTTTCCACTTCTGCTCTTACAGCCCCTTTCCCCCGCATCATTGCAAGCTCGACACTGACAGGCAGTTTTAATTAGCGCCTCGCTTTTTGGCCGTTTTTCTAGAAATTGAGTTATTAGTAGCTCATTATTGAACTTTTTAATGCACTCAGTCAAATAGTTTGAAGCCGCTGACATCGATTATAAATTGGCTTGCAGCCTGCCAGTCAACCGGGTCGAGACCAGTCAATGCCAGACCAGTCCAGTCCAGTCCCATCCACTCCAGTCCCGTCCAGTATGTCTGCCGGGCGCTTTCGAGCGTAAAAAGTCGCCAATAATTGGCTACTAATGGCGCCACATAAAAACTTTCGACGATTGCAATAAAAAATCCCATCGAACAAATTCTGCGAAAAACTTTTGCAGAACACAAATAAAACAAAACAAGTTGGAAAATGGCAATTTTGAAGTGCTTGACTTTGAGATACCCTTTACCCATATTAAAGTTTTTTCCTGCAAATTAAACTATTTTCCTTAAAAATAAATTTCTGTTTTTTTTTTTTAAATTAAAAGTATTTGAAATGTATTCTTTTTTCCATTTTAACTTGCATATGTAACCAAAAAAAAAAAGGATGCGTTTAAGCTGTATATTTTCCAGCATATCACAGAACTTTTGGTTTCTAAATTAGGATGCACTTTTCAGATATTTTGCATATTTTATTGGCAAAGAAAAAAAGTAATAAAACAAAAAATGAAGCAAACAATTAACATTTTCATTTTGTGATATTCTACTTAAACTTTGCATTGCTATTTATTGCACTTGTTAGTGTTGTTGTTGTCGCAGTTGTTGTCATTGTTGTTGTTGTTGTTGTCGCTAATGTTGCACTTTGTGCAATTGCCAGTGAAATTCATTAGCGCCCGGGGCAAGTGGGGGGGGGGGCAAGCGCTGTGATGGATAGAGTTGGGATACCTGCAGCGAAAGCTTTTGTTGTTATCCCATTGTGGGCGTGGCTGCTGGCGACTTGGTGTTTAAGGGATGTGTGTTGCAGCGACTCACTTGGCAAGCGCATTGTTGCAAACAATTTGCCTTGTTTGTGTTGTGGACAAATGACAGGCAGCCAGGCCAGCCAGACAGCCAGCCAAGCCAGGCAGCCAGACAAACGGACGAGGGACAAAGGACAATGGCAGAAAGGCGACTAAAGCCAGCTTTGCTGGCAATTGGAAACGTTGCCAAAGTTAAGAAACACACACACACACACTGGCTGCTGCTTCGCCTTGTAGGCAAACTCAAAGCACACACACCCACACACACCCACACACACATGTGTGTATGCACTCGCTCGTGTCGCATGAAGAAGTTCTCCCAGTTGCCAACTCTCCGCCGCTTACTCCACACCCACACCCACACCCACTCCAGCTCACCACCCTCCCCCCCCCCCCTCTTCACTCCATTATGCCCTTTTTAGCCTGCAGTGTTTGTTTTAATTTAAATAAATGAGCTTAAGCTTGATCCTTTAAGGCCGCTGTGCCGCCTGTTCATTTGCTGGCGCTGTCGTTGCCGGGTACCTTTAGTCATTTAGCTGACACACCCACGTCCATGTCCACGTCCACGTTCACGTTCACGTCCATGTCAACGACGCAGCGCGACACCACGCGACAACAACGTCATCATTCTGGCGCGGAGCGAGAATCAGCATTCAGTGCTCAGCACTTTTAAGTCAAATTGCTTTGTCGCTTAGCAGCGACGGTCATTTACCGTTTGACATTTAACCGTTTACCGTCTGCTGACCCGCCATTACAGCTGCTAGCTCCTGCTCCGCCTCCTCCTCCGACTCTTGCTGCTCCCTTCATCGCGCCTTAACAGCACACGACGTCAGCATTTGAGACATAGATGTTGCCACCTGGAGCCGTTGTGCAGCACCTCGCACATCTGTCAGCCAGCAACTCCTGCTGACGCTTGTAGCTCAAGTGTTTCACTTGTTGTTGTTGTTGTTGTTGTAGAACTCCTCCTGCGGGGGATATGATAATTTAATCGTTTAGTTTGCGACACTTTGATCGAGAGCTGTTAGCGATTTGTGTTTAATTGTGTAATTAAATTAGGCCAGCTTAATTCAAATTGTTTATTTTATTTTTTGAATCACTACTTTTTTGATTTAAGCTTAAAATTATATTTATTTATTATTGATTAATGTGGACGAAACAAGTTTTAGAAAATTATACTTTTAAATTAATATTAAAGTAACAAATTAATAGATATAAAATTAAATTAAAATATATATAATTAGCTAAATTAATTTGAATTTGAATAAATTTAATCTCAAAATTTTGTCAGCACTGGAATTATAATTATTTATTTGTTTAATCTGGACGAATCATAGTACACAAATTTTAAATACGTTTCAGAAAATTATACTTTTGAATTAATATTAAAGTAACAAATTAATAGACATAAATCTAAGCAAATATATAAATATTTAAATTAATTTGGATTTGAATTAATTAAAGCTCAAAATTCTATCAGTACGCGAATTATATTTATTTATTTGCTTAATTAATGGTAAACATATTTAAAATACGTTTTAGAAAATTATGCTTTTAAATTAATATTATAGTAACAATTAATAAAAAATATAATTAGTTTACCTAATTCGTTGGTAAAACTAAAAATTATGCAAGGCATAAATTACATTTGTGGGTATTAAAATGTAAAATCGACAACCATTTGCATTATTATTTAATTTTTAAGTAAAGAATTGCATTAGTTAACTACTGAATATCTTCTAATTGCTTCCCAAACTCATTTAATTTTCATTTTAAAAAATATATTCAGACAATAGTAAAAATAGTCAATTTATTAAATTATGTTTACTTTTTCTAAATACAGATTAAAAACCCTCGAACTTTTTTAATTTATTTCGATTATTATGTTAGTGGCGAAAATGGGTTTTTTTTGGCAAATATTGCTAGTTAGTTGACTGTATTTAGAAGACGCAAATTGTAACTTTAAATTCAATTGAGAGATTCTTTAGGGTATTTGAGTTACGGCCTGCTTCAGTTAGCCATTCGTCCAAATTACAACTGCTTTTGTTGTTGTTGTTTTTGTTGTTGTTGGCGTTGTTTCTGCCAGCTCGGCAACTTGAAAAGAAAAGGATTTTGGAGCTGGTTTTAGTTCGCCTTTGCTCTTTTCGTTGTTTGCCGCCAGCAGAGCTGCTGCTACCTTTCTCTCTCACTCTCCCTCTCTCTTTCTCTCTTTCTCTCTTTCTCAGCCTGTCTGTCACCCTCTGTTGCAATGACAGTGCTCGGCAAGCTGTTGGTGCCACCTTGCAGCAACTGCGCTGATTTGCAGTTTGTACTTTTCATTTGTTTGGCGCAGTTTTTCGCCATGTTTTTTTTTTTGTTTACACGGCAAATTTATTTATGTTCGCACTGTGGCACATTTTGAAGGATTCAGAAAAGTGGGTCTGGGGAATTCCATTTTTAAATATTCCGTGTCTTAAGTGTGCATGCAAATTTGTTTTTCACTGACAGCTGCAAAGCAGTGAAAAATGAAAAAGAAAAGCAAAGAAAGCAACGAAAAACAAATAAATAAAAGAGTTAAAGTTGATGAGTTGAAATGTAATTTACATTTTAATTTCAACATGGATTTGTTTTCGATTTGTTGCAAGCAAATGCTGCAACTAACAATTTAATGCCACTGAGCACAATATGAAACTTTTCCAGTTTTGCAAACATCATTTTACTTTACTTTATTTTTGTTTTGTCTACAAAGTTATGTGCAGATGCACTTAGGAATACAATCGAACTGCAGTGCTCCAAACCCCTGTGGATTGGGCCATAGCATTCTACAGATATAAAAACACTTTTTCAATTGGCCAGCACTCTTTGAGCCCTTTTGTTCGTTAAGCCGTTTTTACAATTATTAACTTTATACAAAACGCTTAACAATCTCAGCATTATTAATTTTCCAGATTAAAAATTACAAATCGAGCAATCCCAAAAACTACCAGTTCTCGGTTTATTATACCTGATTAATTGTGCTTAAAAAAATATATATATTTTTTGTAACAAATTGATTTTTAGAATATTGTCTTAATACTGTGTGATATGTTTATTATTTTATATTTTTTTATATTTTATTCAGATCTGATCATAAACAGAGAAGATTTTTACAAGCCCAGAAGATATGCAAAAATCTTTTACTCTTATTTATTACCATATATATTTTAATATATATATATATATTACTATAAATATTTTTTAAATAACACTGATAAATTACGTCAAGTATAAAATCTGTTATACAAATTTATTACTATATATTTTTTAAATTACATAATGCCAAGTTACTTCAATTCTGATTAATGTAAAACTTTGTATAATTACTTCAGAGAGATTTTTCAATTTAACTTAGAGTTGGGACTTGGCAGGAAAATAGTTTAGTTTTAGTTTTGCAATTGTTGCTTATTATTCAGATTAGTCAAGTTTTGAGAATATAATTAATTTCATGTTCAGAACAAGGCTAAAAGTAATAAACAAGTCTGTTCAGATTGAGGAAGCTCTGCAATGCTTTTGTGTTGCAATTCAATTATATTTTATAAGTGAACAATATAATAAATCTATCGTTGCAGTGGCTGCAACATTGTGGCAACTTGTGTCTCTCTGTGCAGCGCTCCACTTCCACTAAAAGTAATTCAATAAGCAAATCGCATTTCCGCCGCTGAAAGTTGCCTTTCTCCCAGCTCTGGGATTGGGATACCCTGACGGCATTTGGTGTATTTTAGCCCAGTGGCTTTGCATTGACACCTCTCGTCAAAAGTTTACAAGGCATTTGGCGATGCAACCCCCCCCGCCAACCCCACCATCCCGCAAAAGTTGCGACAGCGCCACTTTCAACGGAGCTGACTAACTGGTTTAGTGCAAATTTAGTATTAGTCGAGCGCTCAATTTCACTCTGAAATTAAATTACAGATGCGTCAAAGTGCAGCCGTGTTGCTGCAGCGGATTTGGGTGGAACGACGGGGCACGTGGCACGACGGCACGGTGCACGTTTGAGGGTTCTGCAAATGAGCGAACACCTCGTTAGTTTTTGAGTCTTGAAACTTTTTTAATATTTACATTCATATTTTGCACCTTTGCCGCCTGCCGACGTTCGAAACTCGCTCATTTTTTTTTTTTGACTTGTTTACTTTATTTTATTTTTGTTCTTGGCCCGTTTTGGATTCCGTTGCTATAAAAAAGAAAAAGTGGGTGGCAGCAGGGCGTTGGCATTGCCATAAATTCCTGTTTGTGTTCAAAATTGCATTTACCTTTACTTTGAGCGGCAACTGAGGAAGATGCAGAAGATGGCAGACAGGAGTTAGCAGGAGTCCTGATAGGTTCAGATACCAGGATAGCTCCATATTGGCCGCGCCCAAAAACTGTAAAACTGTAAAACTCTGCGCCGCACATAATCAACTTAGCAGAGTCACAGAAACAGCCCCACCACACACCCCTAACAGACCCCAACCTATTGTTGATTGCTATTGTTGCAACACTGCTGCTGCTGCTGTTGCTGTTGCTGCAGCACTTAAACTGAACTCCATTTACGGATGCTGTGCTGTATTTGTGGGGGGACGGGGGTTTGTGTGAGCTGTGAAATAAATTTGGAAACAATTTTTTGATGTTTTTGTTTTTGTTGTTCGCTTTTTTGCAGATGTCAACAGCAGTTGGGAATGATGCAGATGCAGATGTGAAATCACAGACCCTCGCTCAATTTGCACAAACAACGCATGTGGCAAATAGCAATCGAAAATGAAATTCAACTGCAAATAGAAATTGTGGCGGTCACAGCAAAAAAATACACATAAAATAACAAAAGTAACAACAATAACGTCAAATCGAGCCGCAGCTGTTGCAAATAACAAACGTCAGCTGCAAGCCGCAACAACAAACGGCAACAACAACAACAATAACAACAACAATAACAACAACAACAACAACAGCATTCACAAAATGAAGAGCCATTTAGGGCCGCTCTTTGTCATTTTGATAATAGTCGCCAAATGCGCCAACGGCAGTCCACAGAATCAGCATCATGGTAAGTACGAGGCACAGTCATGCAACCAATTGCCTCAACACAACCCCACGACCCCACCACCCCTCTCCACTCTCCACTCTCCACACTCCACACCAAACCAATCAAATTCTAATTCAATCTAATGCCACGTGCCGGCCATAGAGTCAAACTCACAGCTGGATCCCGATCCGGAGTTTATTGGCTTCATCAACAATGTCACGTATCCGGCTGGTCGTGAGGCCGTTTTGGCCTGCTCCGTGCGCAATCTGGGCAAGAACAAAGTAGGTCAATCGTTGACTCAGCACCAACTTTGCGAACCATAGCATAATTAAACACATTTCATGATCTCCTCTCCATCAGGTCGGTTGGCTGCGGGCATCCGATCAAACGGTACTCGCACTGCAAGGACGCGTCGTGACGCACAATGCGAGGATCAGTGTTATGCACCAGGACATGCACACGTGAGTACAAAGCAGCCACAAATGGTTCCTCATTAAATTCTTTAACTTATTTTGTGTCCAATTGAAAAACCTTTCAAATATAAATTTTATTTACTGAAGAAATTTTAGTCAAATCGGAAAATAAGAATTTTTCTAATTAGTTTTTTTTTTTATTATTTCCGTTGAGGAGTTGTTAAGAAATGTGTTATATTACCGATCGGCAATCGGCCGTAGGCCATGATTAAACCATGATTAAGTAAAGCAAAAAAAAAATAATAATGGTTGCCCACACTGGTGTGAACCGGTTGGTTGTCGTCGTCGTCATCGTCGTAGTATTCATGTGTGCCACTGAAAATGGTATAAAAGACGCAACATAATTATTACAAAATCAAATGTGTTCGAATAGTGAATCTGAATGTAGCTATAAATCTTCTCCAGATACGTTGAATTATAAAAGTGAAATTAGTGATAATGAGCAACAGGCCGAACCTTTCTGTAGAGATCGACGACCAATACTTTCGGAATAGGATTGTCGAAAATGGTCAAAGATCACAAGATCTTTTTCAGGAATTATCTCAAGTTCAGACTCCGACAACGAAAAAGAGTCGGAAAAGAGGAGCAGCAGTGGAAGCAGCAAAAGAAGTTCCTCAAGCGAAGGAAATCCGATTAAATGTAGACGAGGAGCTGAAGAAAGCGAGTACAAAAAGCGCATCCGAAGAAATTTTACTGTTGAGTATAGTGATGTTTCTGTGGACTCCTGGGTTTTTTTTGTTTGTTTGGGGTTTTGTGCACTGCGACCTAGTTGGTCTATTGTGCCCCCTTCCGAGCTTATAGCTCCTCCATCAACCCCAGTTCCTGAATGAATGTCAGGATCTTTGATGGGTCGAGGGTTGCTATGTCTTTGACATTCACAGCATGCATCCCTAGGATGCTGCATCTTCTCCTGGCAAGGGCGATGCATTCCGTTAGGATGTGAGTTGAAGACTCCTCCTCAATCTCACAAAACCTGCATTGACTGCTGCTGCAGATACCCATTTTGGACAGGTGGCTTTTTAGTCTACAATGTCCTGTCAGTAGACCGTCAAGTATCCTTAGCCTATTCCTGCCCATGGATATTATTTGCTTAAATCGTTTATGATTATAGCCGCTTAAAAGACATTTGGCTTGTCGGAGTCCTGGTGCTTCCTCCCAGCTCCTTAGTCTCCTTTGTCTTTCTTCATTCCTGAGTTGCAGCCGTCTCCTGGGTTTCTAGTAGACATTTTACCGAAATTAGATCGACTAGTGGATCAATCATTGATGTTAAAGCAGTACGAAGCGAAGAGGTTTTTACATCTCTAACTCGATTCACTGTCGTTAGTGATAAGAGACCTGAAGGACCGAAACGGTAATATTTATTTAAAATTTGTATTCCGGA
The DNA here is from genome assembly GCA_035042365.1 of Drosophila dives. NCBI lineage: Eukaryota > Metazoa > Arthropoda > Insecta > Diptera > Drosophilidae > Drosophila > Drosophila dives. Next base: position 159,416 of record JAWNLJ010000447.1, on the reverse strand, counting down.
CATTTATCAGGTTGACTTAAAGCGCTAAAATTATTATCAGAATCAGCTCAATATACTTTTACTATTGATATACGATTCGATTTTTATTAGTTTTTTGTTTTATAATTATTAATTATTTTATATTATATTTTAATTATATTTTATTATGATTAAATTGTTTGCAGACTTACAACTTTCCCACACAAATTAATTAATTTATCGATTTAAATATTTGTAAATATAAAAATAAACTTAATTTTTACATTTTTGTTTTTTACGATTTAATTATATTTTTTCAATTGTTTAAATTGTTATTCATTTTCAGTTGGAAACTGAAGATCAGCAAGCTACGGGAAAGCGATCGGGGATGCTACATGTGCCAGATAAACACGAGTCCAATGAAGAAGCAAGTCGGCTGCATCGATGTGCAAGGTGCCCAATTAACTGGCAAAAATTGAGTGATGGAGATTAAGGAATATATATATTGGTTTCTTGCAGTGCCGCCGGACATCATCAACGAGGACTCGTCCGCCGATCTGGCCGTGCAGGAGGGCGAGGATGCGACGCTGACGTGTAAGGCCACCGGCAATCCTCAGCCGCGTGTCATCTGGCGGCGCGAGGATGGCGAAATGATACTCATACGCAAGCCGGGCAGTCGGGAGCTGATGAAAGGTGAGTGCAACTGCTAAGGATTAATCAGTTGGTGAACTGACGCCACAATTCGATAACTGTTTTATAGTGGAAACCTACAATGGGTCCTCGTTGCGGCTGCTACGCTTGGAGCGTCGCCAGATGGGCGCCTATCTGTGCATCGCCTCCAATGATGTGCCGCCGGCAGTCAGCAAACGTGTCTCGCTCAGCGTGCAATGTAAGTTTCCCTGCCCCCCTTGCCACACTCCATGTACCACTCTAACTGCAACATTTCTTGTGATTTCACAGTTGCGCCCATGGTGCGTGCCCCTAGCCAGCTGCTTGGCACACCGCTGGGCTCCGATGTGCAGCTGGAATGCCAGGTGGAGGCATCACCCTCACCGGTCTCCTACTGGCTAAAGGGTGCGCGCACCTCCAATGGCTATTCCACATCCAGCCTCGACTCACTCTCGCCCGGACCCGAAATGCTACTCGATGGGTGCGTACTTTTGGCCATTTTTGTAGACTTCCCATTTCATGTTTAACCATTCGCAGGCCCAAATATGGCATTACGGAGAAGCGCGACGGATATCGGGGCGTCATGTTGCTTGTGGTGCGTTCCTTTTCTGCCTCCGATGTGGGCACCTATCACTGTGTCAGCACAAATTCGCTGGGTCGTGCCGAGGGCACCTTGCGGCTATACGGTGCGTATGCGTTATCTGGCTGAAACAAGCGCTCCCATGTGGCATGCAGCATGCTTAACCCGTGACATATTCCTTTTTTTTTTTGAAAACAGAAATCAAGCTGCATCCAGGCGCCTCGTCCATAAATGATGAACATCTCAATTTCGTTGGCGGTAAGTTTCAAATTCCCCAAAATATCCAAGACAAAGATTGATTTTTTTTTTTGGGTTTGCAGGTCTGGAGGAGGCGGCGCGAAATGTGGCTGCTAGCGGGGCTGCCACGTGGCTGTTGATGCTGCCACATCTGATGTTGCTGCTGCTGCCGCTGCTGCTGCCACGGCCATTGAGTGCGTGATATCAACACTGAGCGTGAGCCGGCAATCAAGTATTCCTACAGGTGTTATCCAAGCCCTTGAGCCGATCCCAAATTGTTTCGCTTACGCTCCCGCTCCCGCTCCAGCTCCCGCCCCCAAGCTCAAGCTGAAAAATAAGCTGAAACATTCCCTGCCAGCGCATCTCTTCTAGTTGGATTCTGTTTACGCTTCGTTATTATTTTTTTTTTTGTTTTTATTTTTGTTCTCATCTTTTGTTTTTTTTAATGTGGTATCGGTAAACGCAACATATTGCCAAATGCGCTGTGGGCATCATATCTCTAAACCCCTCCCAAAAATAATAATACCTCCCCTCCCCACTCCACTGGCATGCCCACCTCGCATATATCATTTACATACGTATCATATACCACCCCACAGACACCACAGTAAAAATATGAACAAAAAACAAAATATCAAAATGGAAAATAGCGATAAGAATGTGACGCTAAAATAACCAAAAAAAAAAACAAAAAAAAAATTAAATAAAAACAAAAGGCAAAGATCCCAAAAATTCCTTAAAAATATGTCACATAATGTTACATTGCGTATAATTAAACACGAATACTATAAAATAGTGCATAAATAAAATTAACAAAAAATTATTGAATAAATTATCGCAAAACCTATTTCACATTTTTTCAATCGATATGGAAACCGGATACAGATTATTAATAGATTTTATTTAAATAAATTCACGACCGGATTCCATCAACATTATTGCTCATATTTTGCATGATCTGGGCGAGGTCTGTGTTTTTGGCCGTTCGCCCAGTTTGAGCAGCGGGAAGGGAGGTGAATCCGCCGCCAGCAACAAGCGACTTGAGTGGGTTGCCGTTGCGGCAAGTGGGAATTAAGCTGTCAACTTATGTGGAGCACAATGCTGGCAAAGCGATTATTCCCATAAGGACACTCGGCAAAAATGGAGGATTTACATGTATAATTATAAGATTTTAATAGGCTATCAAGAAAGTGGGCTCAAAACAGTGGTCGGTTATACAACAGAGCAGGAAGGTATATTAAATCTACATAAATTGGGGAACATATTCTTGATTCAAGGCCTTACAATAAAATTCTTATTCGAACATAAATTGTTAAATTAAATTTGAAAAATATTACTGTTATTTAGTGTTTCTCATGTCTTCATTTTATTCCTTCAGGCTTGATCATTCAGATCAAAAATATATATATTTAATCTAGTCCGATGTGTTTTGTTCTGCCTGTTACATACTTTGGCACATCATCTTTTGGGCCAACAAAAATGCAGCACTTATTTTATGTTACCCGTTTGGCAACAGACAGCTAACAAAAAGAAGGAGCTATAAATATGCCCTATTTTATTAAATAGCATAAAAACTTCTTGTCAACAAAATTGAACTTTGTCAGAGTCATGGGGAAAAATCGGACAAATTATAGACGTGGACCGATCACATTTGATGTGCAGCTGCAGACGCTGAAAAACTGAACATTGAAGATGTTTGACAGTTTTGCAAACACTGGAAATTCATGTTGAAGTGCAATCCGCTGCGTGACCCCCAACCCTCTCTCTATCTGTCTCTCTCTCTCTCTCTCTATCTCTCTTTCTTTCTATTTCCCTTTGAAGCCGAGGTCGACGAGTCAAGTTAGTCAAGTGCTTGTCAAAGTTAGTCAACATTTTGCCCGACATTTTGCGAGGAACAACATTGAGTGTGGCGAGGTGTGTGTGTTGCACATTGGGTGGGGTGGTTGCAGGCAAAACTCTGGCTCAAATTGGCTCGCTGAGGCAGCTGAAATCACACTATTTAAGCAGCCAAAAGTACAGTTAAAATAATAGAATAATAAACTCAAACCAAAAGTTTCTGATTTATTTTGAGATTTATTTATTTGTCGAAGAAAATACGAATGTTGATTTATAGATATTTTTTTTTAAAGAAAATTTAAACTGTTTGAAGATGTCTTTTAACTCGAGTTGTTCAAGTTTGAACATGCGACGCAGCAGGCTCAGCTACTGTTAAATAACAGAAAACACAAGGCCTCCTAACAGCACATAAATTCACCTTACAACACATGGAGTCGTAGTAGGCGACGCCATGTACTTAGATTTAAGATTTTTGTATAAATAAAGGAAAGCTCGTCAGAGCAAATCAGTTCGATTCTAAACGTCGTCTCATCGACAACATTTTGACTACATTTTATACGTGTTTCATACACGAGTTCACAATAATATTTTATATTATATTGCTGTACAATCTGGCAATAGCTTTGCTTACAGTTTAACCGTTTTAAATATAAATTTCAATTATTATCGAAATCGCATAGCAGGCTGCGATAAAAAAGTTGAGGTGATATTTCAGTATTCGATATTTAATAGTCGCTATTCTGTCAGAATAAATTGACGTTGCAATTTCTTAAGCTACAAAAAATTAAATTTCATTCTTGTTTTAAAAATAAAAATTGAATTTTTATCTTCAAGAATATGGACAATAATTATATTGAGGAGGAATACCTTAAGCCGGTAGATGGAGTTGTTCGGCCGCCGGTTGTGTGTCCGCCTGGAAAACTGGGACGCCAAACCAATGTGCTGGACAGCTTAAAGTCGGTGTTGCGTCATATGATGGAAAGTACTTGGTCATTCAATTTCCTGTATCCGGTGGATTCACTCGCCCAACGCATACCAGACTACCACGAAATAGTCAAACATCCGATGGACTTAGGCACAATCCGTGAGAGATTAAACAACAATTACTATTGGGATAGCAACGAGGCGTTGCGCGACTTTAATTTGATCTTCGACAACTGCCAGATGTACAATCGGAAGGGGACCGAAGTCCAAGTAGCCGGCGAGAAGCTGAGGGGGCTATTCCACGAACATCTGCTCCAGATCGACAGGAGCAACGAAATCGTGGTAAAGAAACGCAAAATGAAGTCGAATCATCGCAAAAATAAGTTGGCCAAACAGGAGTCAACGCAGCCTTTTGTGCCGCAAGAGCAAGAAGAAATCCCTGAAATCTGGAAAACCGAACCCGATACTCAAGCCGATGTTAAATACGAACCAATCGTCGAGCCAAACATCAATCCAGAAGCCGAACCCGTTGCGGAATTCAAAGTCGAAGTCGAGGAGCAGTTGAAAGCGCTACTAGAGATGAAACCCGATAAGTTGGTAGTTAATCCGGAACTTTTGCACGACTGGCAGAACTATTTGATTGAGAAGCATCACTGCGAGCGGCTGCTAAATTCGCTAACCAAACGGAAACTCATCCACCTGAACTGGGTATTCAACAGTTCCGATTTGTGGCGGCACTTTGGCTTAAATCCCAACTATAATCATGATCTTGAGGAGCAGTTGGATTGGGCCATCCTAAAAGACCGCCTCAATCGTAATCAGTTCAACAATTTCGATGAATTCGTTGAGAAGATTCGCTTAATGATGCAAAATGCGTTGACTTGTTTTCCGGTGGTAAAAACTGTCGTTGACTCGGTTTTTGGCCTGCACGAAATAATGGAGTCGCGCATAGATTCATACCGAAGATCGATAGCTATCATCAAGCTGCGAGTTCAAAGTTTGGTTCCAGAAAAAATTTGTTATTACAATAACGCATTATCACACATTAATCATTTTGTAGATTAACGAAAATGCATACAAATAATTCTTATAAAGTTTTAAATAAATAACCGCTAAAGCAGCTTACATACAATTACGCCAGGTGTCGCATAAGTTAACATTACTGCATTTGCTTAAAATTACCATTATGGATTTTCTAAATTTGGATTTGTCGGCTGTCTGGAAGTTTAACCTCATGTAAAATGCTTAATTTAATTCGGTATATTTAATCAAAAGTGACACACGCTCAAGGCAAATATTATTTTTAATATTACCTCCTAATACTCGATAATATTTAACTGTTAACAGATTTGTATCGATACTATCGATGTTGTTCAATGTAGCAGCGTCGCATTGTTTATATCGATATGCGATAATACTTGGTAACTGCGAGCATCCAGAAGCTGCTCAAAAAATTTCGTGAAAAATCGGTCAAAATGTCGCAAATAATTGATCATTAATTGTGAAAAGTGTTAATAAGTGCTTCAGACAGTGTATAGTAATCAAAATTACATAGAAAATTGCTTTGATATGTGAAATAAAATGATGCAAACCTGATTTGTGAAGAGGCAGTCTTTTCATCGTCGTAAAATACATACAGACATTCTCACACATTTACGCATATGTATATATATATAAATAACGCGCGGGCGCGAGAGAGAGAAAGAGAGCGTGAGCTAGTGTCGAATTTGTGCTTGTGTGTGTGAGTGTTCGTTGCGCTGTTTTTGTGTGTTTCTTTCGGCAACGGAGCGAAAGAGAGAGAGAGAGAGAGTAAGCGCGCCAAGCTAGCGAAGGCGAGAGCAAAGCAAAAACCAACAAATAAGTGAACGAAAATAAAAACGAATAATACCGAAAATCGAACACAATTCGAGTGTGTTGAATGTTGAATGTTGTTGTGCATGGCAAATTATGATTTAAATACTGTCCACCATCTAAATTGGATACATGAATATTGGGAGCACAAGAGGTAATTACAAATATTATTTAAAATACAGTTAGGCGTCGTCGGCACATTTGTTTTTTCCTAGGCAGATGAGTCAGTCGCTCGCCTTTTTTGTATTTAGTCACATTTAACATGCATTTCGACACTTGAAAACTAACAATTAATTTGCATATATACAAGTAAACATATATAGATAGTTTATTATTGTTTTTGTATTTCGATTTACTTAGGAGAACAGCATTGGAAATTATCCAGTTGCTTGTCTCTAAATATAGTTTAGTCTACGTCGTTTCGTTATTTACACACACACATGCACACATGCTGGCGTGTAATATTAAATACTATAGAAAGCAAGTTGGAAAACAAAATCAACGGTAGTCACTTTGAAAGAGGTGTGGGAAGTGCGAGTGAGATAGAGAATCAATTGAGAATAAGCATCAATAAATAATATTCAATGCAGTATTGGGAGTGAGTGTGTGTATCTCTACAGTTAATTGTTTCTGTTATTTTAAATCACAATTTTCTCTCTCCAACTATTTGCTGCCTCTCGCACACACACATTATACATGCCAATGCGGCCAAGTGCTTATGTATTTATAACTAAAATTGCGTTGCTTTTTCCAACTTTTAATAAATTACGTACACACACACACACACACATACATAAAAATGAAAAGCTGGCAAGCAGCTAAATCGATTGGCCCGAGACTTTCCATTGTTGTTGCAATTTATGCTCTCTCTTAGTTTTGTTTTCTATTTTGTTGTTGACTGTATTTGTTGTTTTTGTTTTATTTGTGGCCGGCTGCTTCTGCTGCGAAGATAATTTTGATGAACAATTACGAAATATGTTAACGTATGTATTCGCATGTGCTATGTCTATGCGCGTGTGTGCATATGTGTATGTGTGTGTGTGTGTGTGTGTGTGTGTGTTTATCTCTCTCTCATCATTGCTCTATAATATTTTTCGATCAAAAACGCAAATTGCGATTCGTAAAATATGCGTGAGTATGAGAAACTACGCGCAAATATACGAAAAATAGCATTAAAGCGCAAAATGACTAATTGCCTTTTGTGAATATGTTTGTATTTGTATGTGTGTGCATATATGTGTATATGTATGCTAATGCCTGAAATATTGTCGTTGTGATTTGTAGTGTGGTTTGTAGTACGTTTAAGCACTCTTGAGGAAACTTGTCGTGCAACCCTCGCAACAAATGTTCCAATTTATTTGGATTACCATTTGCCAATTGCTTGGCAAAATTTTAGTTTTCGTTTGTAATATAATTTTTGGTGCAGCATTATACGCTCCGTGCAGCAGTAGCAGCTGCCACTTGAAAGAACCCACCACCACCATAAACACACGCATATATATAAATAGTACATATTTACCTATGCCACCGCTAACAAAAGCAAATCAAACAACAACAGTAGCAGAACAACACTATCAGAAGCTAACAGAGCCTGCTGCTGTTATTGTTGTTGTTGCTGCTTTCGTATTCGTGGCAATTGAGCATCAAACTGCGTTTCACGCTCAGCTTTTAATGCTCATTCATGCACACGCACACACAGACACACATATGCTTCGCTCCCACATATTGGCGCGCACATTTTCTTTCACCTTTGCTGCGTGTTTTGATTTAAACGTCTTTTTGGGCACCTCATTCACCTTCGCCATCGCATACACAAACACACACACAGAGTAAGAGGGAGAGAGATACACGCACACCCACGCAAATATGCGCTCTCCTGCTGAATGCTTTTTTGGCCCCCACCTTTGCATCGTTCGTTTGGCCTCGGCGCTCATTTTAACTCTCTCGCTGTCTCTCTCTCTGTGCCGTTCTCAATTTTATCTGTAGACAACTACGTGGGACACATTTGTTGCTTGTTGTCTTTGGCTGCTGCTACTGCTGCTTCTTAAATCAACTTCTTCAGCTGCTCCGCTTGGCGGCCTGTTTGGCTTTCTCTTCTTGTTCGGCTCCATTGCGCTCTTATTTACACTGGTCTTTGGTCTCAATTTTGTTGGTTTTTTTGCTCTTGCCTTGTCTTGGCCAAACATACATATATATTTTGGGCATTTTTGCATAATTTAATGAAAATTTACATACGAAATGTGTGTTTGTATGAATGTATATATGTATGAGTGTGTAATTTTTTGTCGCGCTTATTTTGCAAGTGTGTGTGTGTGAATGGCGTGCTTATGTGTAGACGTCTATTTAGTAGCTCGGCATGTATTCGTATCTTTGCTGTTATTGTGATTGTCGTGCTCACGTTTTTAATCGTTCGTCAGTTGATTCGGGCTTCAATCGAAATCTTGCTGGCATCTCGTCGTTGTCGATGCTGTTGTTGTTGTTGGCTTTACCTGCCTGTCTGTCTGTCTGTGCGTCTGTCTGGTCTGCTCCCTCCTCTGTTACTGTTGCTGTCGCTGCTTGACTTTAATCTGCTCAATTACTCGCAATTTGCAAGTTGTGTATGGCTCTTTACGTATGTCTGTCTCTGTCTGCTGCTGGTTACCTGTCTGCCTGAGCTCGTGTGCGTGTGTCGTTGTCACTCTTTGCTGTACATGTTTCGTTTCGTTTCGTTTTGCGTCTCATTCGCCTTATTCATGTTTTTCTACGTTTTGCGCTTGTTTTGATTTCTTAATCTTTTTACCATAATTGATGGCAATTAAATTAAAGGTGTGTGTGCGGCCTCGCGCCCTTGTTGTTGTTGTTGTTTTTGTCGCTGTCGTTTGTGCTTCGGCTGCTTCGTGCAAATCGCGTCGTTTACTCGACTTGATTCGTCTCGATTCGCTCATACGAATTGCTGCCATGCTCTGCTTTGCTCCTCTTACTTCGGCGGGTTTTGTGGAGATTGTTGTATATTTGTTGTTTGTTGTCGGCCACCTCCTCCACCTCCAACTTTACGTTTCCACCTTGTGCCACGCACCTCGCGTGACTTTTATTTATTTGTAGCATTCAAAATATTCCCATCGATTGCTCTTTTAATGCAAACCGTTTTATCTACAGTGATAACTTGCTAATAAGAACCATGAGATCTTCAAGTTGAACTCAATTTGTTGTCCGTACATTTTCTATTTTTAAACATAAACCTTTTTATGTGTTGGCTAAAATTTAAATTATAATTATAGACAAGCTTTAATCACTTTTTTTTATCGTTTTCTTTTTGCATAAATCCAATTGACAGTTTTAGAGATTCAATAAAAAATGTTGTTTGATTTGTTAGGATCACCTTGAAATAATTATTCCACAACATAAAACCGATCACCTTTTTGCCTGTGAATAAAAACCTATAAACTAATCACATAATAATGTTTTTGTTGTGAGTAACCTTCTTAAAATTGTAGTCTGTAAGAAAACAATTTCTTGGTCTTTAAATAGGGTATCTCAGAGACTATAACTTATAATTGCAATGTTTCTGTCGTGTTTCGACATTTTGTCATCTTTAGTGAGATTTTATTGATTAGTTCGTATGTGAGATATATGTATCTTCTAGTGTGTGTGTGTACATTTACTTAATTGATGTCAACGCTGCGCTGTTATTAATTCTAGTCTGCCAGTTTTATGTGTCACTGTGTTTTTCAATTTGCAATTTAAAGCGTAGTTTGTTGTGAGTATTAAATTGTTGACAATTGTTTTGAGCTTGAGCGAATTAACCTTTAGTTTGTTATGTCATCTGTCATTTTGTATATCGTGTGTTGCTTAGCGCATTTGAATGTGTGTGCATCATGATTGCAATTTTAATCACATAGGATTACGTATTAGTATTTAATTATTATTGATCTATTGTCTCTTTATTACACTAATTAACATGCATTTATCATAATATCACCTCACGTCCCCGCCCTCTTATCCCATATTGAAAAACAACGATTCCTAAATTCAGGTATACTAGCCACTATACTACAGAGCTAAAATCAAAGCATGGGAATGATAATATTAAAAAAAAAATTACTATTGCATTATTATAAAAAGTAACAAATAATAACTTATATCTTAAACAATTGCGATTAATAAAATATATACATATAATTGTACTTAATAAACATTTTTTTTTTTTATATATAATCTAATCCAATTCGTGCGACTTAAAAAAGGACAACTTCCATTAAGATAGCTTCAAATATGATTTTTTTTGAACTCGTCATGTAAATATTATCTTAAGTTTACAAGTAATGTAATATAGTTACATATTTATATACATATATATATATGTATATATGATAAATGCATTTGAGTGTTATTCAATAGAGCTTAAACTTAAATGCTTACATCATGCCAGCCTGCTTGCTTGTGGGCCAAAGATAAAAGTAACAGTCAAGCTACAAGTGAAATTCCAATCTCAGCAATGTGTATTTTTTTTATATATATATATATATATATATTTATACATATATACAAATATATGTAAACGATAGATGGAAAACTAAATTATTGACTGGCCACACATAAACAAGCGACAGACAAAGCAAAACTGCACTTTAGAGTACAGTTGACAAGATTGACTAGCTGCATAACTAACTAAAAACAACAACTGACTGACTAACTGGCTGTCTTACTAACCAGCTCTTACCAGGCTAGCTGGTCAGTTAGTGGTGTAACTGTTGTGGGTAATTGCTGCTGTTGCTTTTGCTACCGGGTCGCTTTGAGTCGAATCGACTTGAGCTGTTGTGTTTGGTTTTGTATTGTGTCGTGTGTCTGTAGGCAAATACAAACACCGTTTGCACACAGAAAAACAATCAACTATGCACAAACTGACAAACTAACAAACTGACGAATGGACGAACTGAGCTGAGTCATGCATGCAGCTAAAGCTTAAGCCGAGTCAATTGCAGTAGCTAGTTAAAACAACCAAAATACAAACAGACATCCACTAGTCGATCAAAAGACCGACTGAAAGATATCCTGTAGAAACTACGACTGGAAAGCTAATTCCTTGTTAACATTCATACATCTTAAAAAAAATAATACAAAGAAGTGAAGAAATTACAAATGAAAGTTCAAAGTTAGGATTTCATGTTCGCACACTTATCTAAAAAGAGCTTTAACCAATTTGATTAAGCTCATTATAAATATCATTAATTGTTACCCACATTTGCACTTTAGCTGCTATTTTTACCTTTTTTGAGTTGGTACACAGTATAAAACATAAAAAACGGCCATGGCAAGTCTTCAGTCGAACGGGGGGGTTTAGTAATGGTAGAGTTGAGGGACGTATGAGGCGCACACGCAATCGAACGTTTTTCACCTCATTCTCATTCCCAACTCCCAATCCCCAATTCCCCTTTTTCCATCTAGAGACATTAAGTAGTTCACAAACATGGTTAACCGTCACATGCAGCTCCTGCAGCATATAAAATACATTCACCCGTCTACACATACACGCAGACACACAGTAGCATATACTTGTGTACAAACATGCACTCACACACACATACATACACTCATAAAGTCATTGCACACCCACACACAAAGTAAAAAAAAAATATCTCAACTTGTTTGCCAACTGCGACGAAGCGAACTAATAAATTTCTACTTTGTTTTCCCCCCTTTTCAATAATTTTTCCAGATTCAAGAAATCGCGCTAAGACAAAAATTCACACAGATATACATATACATATGTATATATATATAAAACGTATAAAGCCGAATGCGCAAAAAGTGTGTTAGTATATGTGCGGTGTTTCTGAGTGTAGTGGTTGTAATAATGATGTAGCTGATCATCACAGCGATAATAATGATGATAACAATGATAATAATCTAGTTGGTGAGATGATGATGAATCAGCCACAGCCAAATTGCTACCATAGTTGAGAAACGTTTCGCGAACATACACACACTCACACATTACACACACACATACCGAGAGAGTACAGCAATGTGGAAAATTGTAAATACGACGAGCAAAAACTCAAAACGCAGAAAAACTAAACGCGCAAAAAGAAGAATTTTGAAACTCTCGTCACCATAAGACACAAGACGACGAAAATATCATAAAGCAAGAAAAACTGTCGTAAAAAGGCAGTCATAAAAGAAAACCCACCACTTAAAACAGAGGGTAGTGGGCTACAACAACAACAAAAACAACAGTAAGCATTTCAGTTTCTAGCAACATCAGCAGCAACAGCGCGTTAGCAACAACAACAATGAATGACAAGAAAATCCTGCGAAGTAAAAAAAGTTCAAGTCTAAAGTAGAAAAACCACTTAAAACGTCGATGAAACGTTGACGTTGGCGATTAGCAAGCGAGAGAGAGAGAGAGAGAGGGAAAGATAGAGCGAGTGTGTCTAGGGAGAGAGGGTATGGGGAGGTAGGGCGCGACAGGAGTCTGCAAGCGACGGACGATTGCGGGCGCGTGCTAAGGAGCGTTGAGGCGCTGAAGTTATTTTTCTTTTGCTCTGACGACGATTTTTTTTTAACTATATGTATATTTAGTGGTAACACTGCGTGAGGAAAAGGTGGTGTGTGTGCCGTGCCGGTGGTCACGCAAGACATGGCAGCAGTCGTCGCTGTCGTCTGCAGGAGCCGAACCAATAATAACAGCCGAGACAAAAGCAGCTGCAATTGCACCTTTACTGTGTAGTGTTTAGTGTAGCGAACAGCGGCAGGAGCGTCAGAGACAGAGAGAGCGGCGAATCGTTTGTATGCATGTGTGTATATGTGTGTGCCGAGAGAGTGAAAGAGCGTAAGAATGCAAGCGCGAGCGCCAGAGAGAGCGTAAGTAAAAAAAAAAACAACAACGAAGCTAACGAATGCGGCTGACGCGCGTTGCGACGTCACCTTCGGCCATTCGGCTTTAGTAGTTGTAATTTGCAAAGCAAGGAGCGAGGAACGCGCGCGAAAACGAGCTAAACAACAAAAAACAAAAAAAAAAGTAATAAAGGAACGAACTAACAAAACGAGTCGCGAAGCGTTGACTACTGAGAATGTGTGGGGTGTAAAGGAGCAGTGGGGAGTGAAGTGGAATTGGTAACCACAGCAACAACTACAACAGCCAAAGGGGCTTTGCATTGGTTGTGTACGTGTGTGTGTGTGTGTGTGATTGTGTATCTGTGTGTGTGAGCTTAAGGGGGAAATTGACGCATTCCAAACGTGGTTTGGTTTACAGGCATTGTTGTTATTGCCACTGTTACTGCTGTTGCTGCTGCTGCTTTTGTTGTTAATACCGGTCTTTTGGGCTCACGTGAACGTTTTTGCCTTTTTTTCTAGCAGCAAGGAAAGTTTGTAGCAGCAGAAAAAATAAATCACAAACCAACCAATCAAATCAAACCAACAAAAACACCAACAAGGATTTGCCAATGCAAGTGCAAATGCAAATGCAAAGAATCAAAGATCAGCAAGTGCGTATATTATGGGCCGCTCCAAGTTCCCCGGGAAACCATCCAAGTCGATTAATCGTAAGCGGATAAGTGTCCTACAATTGGAGGACGATGCCGCGTCATCGGCAGCGCAGCAGCATCAGCAGGGCGAACATAGTACAGACTCCGCGTCGCGGGACAAGGGCAACAATTGTGATAACGATGACGATGATAATGCGTCGAGTGGCGCGGCGACCAGTGGTGCAACCAGTGGCGCTGCGGCCGACAGTGCCGGCAATGGCGCAGGAGCAGGAGCAGGATCTAGTGGATCAAGTGGAAGCGGAGGCGGTACAACCAATGGCGGCAATGTAAATGGTGGAAGTCATCATAAGTGCGCCGCAACGGAGGTCAAGGAATGCAAAAATCAAGGCAACAACATCGAGCTTAACAATAGCAATGCTGCTTCCGAGCCCGATGATGCCGCCGAGGACACAAACAACGATGACGACGATGACAGCAGCACCAATGACAAGAGAACAACAACAGCAGCTGCTGCTGCTGCCGCCCTTGTGCCTCAGAGCCTTAGTGCGTTGCAACGTGCACGCAAAGGAGGCAATAAAAAATTCAAAAACTTGAATCTGGCCAGAGCGGAGGTGATGTTGCCCTCAACGTCGAAACTCAAGCAACAACAACAACAACAATTGCAACTTAATTGCCCTTCATCATCCTCATCGTCAATTGCTGCTGATGCTGCTGCTGCTGCGGCTCCTACGACAACAACAACAACTGCGGCAGCAAATGTAGCCAGTGCGAGTGCAACGCTGGCAGCGGCGTCGACCTCAACGTCATCGTCATCGTCGTTGTCGATGCCAGCAGTTGCTGCTGTTGCTGCTGCTGCTGGGGGCGGGGGAGGCGCAGCTGCTGGTCTGCTGACGAACCCCTTTGCCAGCGCCGTCGTCGTTAAGTTGAATGTTGTCGAGGAGGCAGCGGGCGCTGGCAACGTAGACGCTGCAATGGTAAGTGGATTTATTTAGCCTAGCCTCTTGTTGTTGTACGCTACACACAAAAAAGAAAAAAAAAATGCAACAACAAAATATATGTTAACTGCACAGTATGTGTATAAATATATGTTAAAGCCGATTTTCCTCAGTGATTTTTGTGTGTCTCGGCTTTTGTGTTGCGTGTTATTTGCTTACCACCCTGCCCCATTTCAGCTCTTGGTTTTTTTTTCTTCCTTCCCTCGTTTTTTTTTTTTTTTTTTAATATATGTGTATGTTATTTTTTAGCCAATGTAAATAAGAACCCCGTCAAGAGTCGGGCGGTAAATTATGCGCCCCGACTTATGCTTGTTGTTTACCTGCTGCTGCCCGCTTACTAACTAACTGACTACCACTTACCCTAGCCTGGCTGTCTGCCTCGGCCTCTGCCCCAGCCTTTTTCCTTTGCCTCTTCCCCCGCCTCTGCCCTTGCCCAACCCATTGACTGTGTTTGCTCGCTTACCTGCTTAATTGGCTTTTATGACGTTTTCGCGCTTTACCCTGCCTGCCTTTTTGCTTACCTATACCTGCACATAACTCGTTTTCTTTTTCTCCCCCAAAACTTGCACTTGCTCCTCCCTCCCTGGCTCCCTCCCTTGCCACCTCCCCTGCCTGCTTTGGCCTGCTTTGTTTTGCTTTAAGTTTACTTTTCTTTGCTTTGCATGCTTCTTAGTTTTTACGAGCATGCATCCATCTACGTATGTATTTAGTTACTTCTTGGCATGCATTATTGATTGGGCCGCGAGTGGAACTCTTATGACTAACCAGTCGTCTTTACGATTTTGCAGCTAAAGCCATCAATCGAAATGGCCAATGAGACGGCAACGGAAGCAGCCGTCGTCGCTTCCACCGCTACCACCGCTGCTGTTGTCCCCAGTCCCAATCCAAACAGTGTGGCGTCCTCGGCGATTAGTGGTGCCTCATTGACGCAGCCGCCAGCGACGGCGATCAAGCAAAAGAAAACTGTCACCTTCAAGAACATACTGGAGACCAGCGATGACAAGTCGGTGGTCAAGCGTTTTTACAATCCGGATAATCGGGTGCCGCTCGTCTCCATCATGAAGAAGGATAGCATGAATCGACCGCTCAACTATTGCAGGGGCAGCGAGTTCATCGTGCGTCCCTCCAAACTGTCCAAGATACTCAACAATTACTCCAACATCGACAAGCTCAACTCGCTAAAGTTTCGCTCAGTGCCCTTGGCGATGGCATCCTCATCCTCCTCCTCCTCCTCAATACAGGAATCCAGCTCAATGAGCCTCTTTGGCTCTGGCCTATCGCGCGCCTTTGGCGCCCCAATGGCCGATGAAGATGCCGTCTCTGGCGGTGTCACATTTCGCAAGCAAGAGCCCCAACAAAAGGCGTCGAACGACAACGAAGATGATGGGTAAGCCATAATTAATAATTTAATATACATATGCCTTCGCCGATAAAAACTAGTTTTTGGACAGCCTTAGAGTATGCAGTAGTTGTTGAACGTTTATTACATTATAATGCTTTTCATTTCGTTATGATTGAAATAATTATTCAACCTAAGTGTAATATAATTAAAAACATTTAATTAATATTGTAGCTCGGCAAGCAGCGATGACATTGAGGATGATGATGATATGGACGAAGACGATATGGAGGACAATGAAGAGGCAGCCTCTGAGAAGAGCGCCGAACCCGCGGCAAGCGTTGATGAAATGGATGTCGACAATAGGCATCTGGATGTGGATAAATCCATTGTGCTACCAACACGCACGCGATCCTCGCGCATCGTAAAGCCCAATAAACGGCTATTGGAATTGGGCAGCATTAGCAGCAGGAAGAATTCTAATGATGCCAGCATCAAAGCAAAGCCCAAGAATTACTTTGGACTGGGTGGTGACTTTGCAGGCGAAACAGCCACCACCACAACCGCACCCGTCTCGGCGTCTAGCTCATCCTCAACGTCGTTTTCCAACTTTGGCACTGCTAAGCTCAACAACAGCAGCTTTGTGCTGCGCCAGTCGCGTCTACAATTTCCAATGGATAAGAGCGTCTCATTTGCGGGTCTGCCCACAGTCTCCAGTGCCATTGCGCCAGCGAATGTTCAATTATCCTTTGGCTCGCTGAACAATACCAATTCAGGTACGTTGATTATATGGCTAACGTTCCAGTTGATTACCATACTCATCTCCTTTTTGGTTTTTTTTTTCTTAGTTGTGGCTACGTCCTGCGTGGTTTGCGGTACGCCTGTTAATAACAAGGATGCGCCATTGGCACGGAAATTCGGCGTGATTGCCTGTGAAGTCTGTCGGAAGTTCATCTCCAGGATGACGAAAATATCCAAATCATCAACGGCCATGCACTCAAACTCCAGCTCCAGCTCAAGCTCGAACGCAGCGATAACCAGCCAGCAGGTGCAGTGCAAGGGCACAGATGGTAAGCATTGATTGCAATGCGTAACTGGGATCTGAATCTATAATAATTTTTAATATTATTTTTCAGACACCAATGGCAGCTGTAATATACAATCGTCCAAGAGCCAGCTGAAAAACTTCAAGAAACTGTACAAGGAGCGCTGCACGGCATGTTGGTTAAAGAAATGCCTGGCATCATTCCAGCTAACCACGGCGCACAGAAGTCGCATGAGTGCCATATTACCCGCCAGCATGCGCGATGAGGCTGCCGGCAAGGATGATAAAGGCTGCACCGAACTGTTGTCGCCAACGGCTAATTTGCGTTTCTCAGCGCCGACTGTCGCTGCATCCTCTTCTGTGTGTGGTACGACTATCAAGTGGAAATCCAGTGCGGAGACGACAGTGAACTCCATCAAATCGAATCCGTTGGCCGAGAATAATGTCACCTTTGGCAGCACACCGATACTGCGTCCAGCCATACTCGAAAAGCCGTTGTTCTTGAAAATCGGTAACGCCGCCAGCGACACGAAGAAAACCAAAGAGTCGAAAGTGGCTGCTGCAGCTGCTGCGGAGACTGCTGTTGGTCAAAGTACTATAGCCAGCAGCAGTGAAGCAGCTGCGCCTGTTAAAGTCACACGCAAGGCCAAACAGGAAAAGGAGAAGGCGGCCAGGGAGCAGGAAAGTGAAAAACTGCTCAGTCCCAGTGCCAAAAAGGCGATTGAGGCGGCGGCTATGCCAGAGACTCAAAAGGATGAAATACAAACAACGGCGGCGATTGCAGCGCCGCCTGCGCCGCAGACTAGTTCAAATGCAGCCGCAAGCAGCAATCAATTGGAGGCTACCGAGGTGGTGGCTTCCACATCGACATCAACGGTGCCTGATAACTTGAAGCGGCAACGCATTGATTTGAAGGGTCCGCGTGTGAAGCATGTGTGCCGCAGTGCATCAATTGTGCTGGGTCAACCACTGGCCACCTTTGGCGACGAAGAGGATGAGTTGGCAGCGGTTGAGTCGGTGCCAACAACAACAACAACAACATCTAATGCCACACCTGCAGACGTGGCAAACCTGAAGAAACCTAAGTCGCCTTTGCCTGTGCAAATGATGGTTACCGATGAGAACGACAATTGTGCCACATGCAAAACGGCGTCAACTGAAGACTCAACCCAGGCACAGACGCAGCCAGTTGTAAAAGGCGTGCTGGAATCAAAGAGCAACAAATCAAATACCAATCAAACAGAGGCTAAAAAGACAGCAGCAGGAGCAGGAGCAGGAGCATCCAAAGGCAAGGTATCCACCCGCAATGCGACGTCAACAGTGACATCATCCTCAAACGGATTGGTGGCCAGCAAGAAGCAACGAAACATCGAAGCCAGCAGCAATGCGGGAAATCAACCGACAGCGGCACAAAGTCGCCGTGCTTTAGCCAAGGAGGTGAACCGATTAAAGGCACTGATTTCGATAGACTTCTGGGAGAACTATGATCCGGCCGAGGTGTGCCAAACGGGCTTTGGACTGATCGTCACGGAGACAGTGGCACAGCGTGCGCTCTGCTTTCTGTGCGGCTCGACGGGTCTGGATCCGCTCATATTCTGTGCCTGCTGCTGTGAGCCCTACCATCAGTATTGTGTGCTGGACGAGTACAATCTGAAGCAGAGCTCCTTTGACGACACACTGATGAACAGTCTGCTCGAGACGACATCGCACAATGCCTGCGCCCTTTCGGCTAGCACAAATACAGCGCTGAATCAGCTGACGCAGCGTCTGAACTGGCTGTGTCCACGGTGCACAGTCTGCTACACGTGCAACATGTCGTCCGGATCGAAGGTGAAGTGTCAAAAGTGCCAGAAGAACTATCACAGCACATGTCTGGGCACCAGCAAACGTCTTCTCGGCGCCGACCGCCCGCTCATCTGTGTCAACTGTCTTAAGTGCAAATCGTGCTCCACCACAAAGGTGTCCAAGTTCGTTGGCAATCTGCCCATGTGCACCGCCTGCTTTAAGCTGCGCAAGAAGGGCAACTTTTGTCCCATCTGCCAAAAGTGCTACGACGACAACGATTTTGATCTGAAGATGATGGAGTGCGGCGATTGCAATCAATGGGTGCACTCCAAATGCGAAGGCCTCAGCGATGAGCAATACAATCTGCTCAGCACCCTGCCGGAGTCCATTGAGTTCATATGCAAGAAGTGTGCCAGACGCTGCGATGTCTCCCGCAATAAGGCGGACGAGTGGCGACAGGCCGTCATGGAGGAGTTCAAGTCGAGTCTGTACAGCGTCCTGAAGCTGCTTAGCAAGTCGCGGCAGGCGTGCGCCCTGCTCAAGCTCAGTCCGCGCAAGAAATTGCGCTGCAGTTGCTCGGCAGGCGCGGCCAAGACTCAGAGCCAGGGCAAGTTACAGCCGAAGGCATTGCAGTTTAACTACAATGGTCTCGGTAGCGATGGTGAGTCACAGAACAGCGATGATGTCTACGAGTTCAAGGAGCAGCAATCGCAAGCCAATCCCAAGCCTACAACGCCTGTGCCATGCAGCTGCCTGCAGCCCGTGACGCAATCGCATTCGTTTAGCCTGGTCGATATCAAGCAGAAGATCGCCGGAAATGCGTACGTATCGCTGGCGGAATTCAACTACGACATGAGCCAGGTGATACAGCAGAGCAACTGTGATGAACTGGACATTGCCTACAAGGAGCTGTTGAGCGAGCAGTTTCCATGGTTCCAGAACGAGACGAAGGCCTGCACCGATGCCCTCGAGGAGGACATGTTCGAGTCGTGCGGCTACGAGGAACTGGAGGAATCACCATCCACATATGCCCAGGAGCATGCGACATCTCAGCCGGCTCGTGTTGGCGTTCTCGATATACCGCTGGACGATGTGGATGATCTGGGCAGTGGCTGTGCACTGAAGACACGACTCGATTCGCGCGTCTGCCTCTTCTGCCGCAAGAGCGGCGAGGGTCTCTCCAGCGAGGAGGCGCGTCTGCTCTACTGCGGTCACGACTGCTGGGTGCACACGAACTGTGCCATGTGGTCCGCCGAGGTGTTCGAGGAGATCGATGGATCACTCCAGAATGTGCACAGTGCTGTGGCGCGCGGACGCATGATTAAGTGCACCGTTTGCGGGAATCGTGGCGCCACAGTTGGTTGCAATGTTAAGTCCTGCGGTGAGCACTATCATTATCCATGCGCGCGGAGCATCGATTGCGCCTTCCTCACCGACAAGTCCATGTATTGTCCGGCTCACGCACGGAATGCCCTCAGGGCGAACGGCTCGCCGAGCGTCACCTATGAATCGAACTTTGAGGTGTCACGTCCCGTTTACGTGGAACTCGATCGCAAGCGCAAGAAACTGATTGAGCCGGCGAAGGTGCAGTTTCACATTGGTTCGCTGGAGGTGCGACAATTGGGATCGATTGTGCCCCGATTCTCGGATTCGTTTGAAGCCATTGTGCCGATTAATTTTCTGTGCAGTCGCCTCTATTGGTCATCGAAGGAGCCCTGGAAGATTGTTGAGTACACGGTGCGCACCACCATACAGAATAGTTACTCCACCACATTGACACTGGATGCTGGTCGCAATTTCACTGTGGATCACAGTAATCCCAATTGCTCGCTGGTGCAGCTGGGGCTGGCGCAGATAGCAAAATGGCACAATAGCTTGGCGCGCAGCGATCTCCTCGAGTCGGATTGGGCCGAATTTCCCAATTCATATGTGCCGCCCGATGAGAATACGGAGGAGGAACCTCAGCAGAATGCCGATCTTTTGCCGCCAGAGATTAAAGATGCAATATTTGAGGATTTGCCGCATGAGCTGCTTGACGGCATCTCCATGCTGGACATATTCATGTACGAGGATCTGGACAAGACCGAATTCGCGATGAGTGAACAGTCCAAAGATGGCACAACACCCTCCTCGAACCAAGCAGCGGGCAGTGCTTCAGTCACCATCTGTGACGAGGACACACGCAACTCGAATAGCCTGAGCAAACAGCTGGAGCTGAGCAACTGCTGGCCAGCCAGCAATCCAGTCGAGGATGCCATGCTCTCAGCCGCGCGTACCTCTAATCAGGCCAAGCAGCTGAAGAGCAAAGCCACTGCACCAACCCGCTCCTGGGCCAAATTAGATGGCAGCAGTGTGGCGGCCCTTAAACGACGCAAGCTCTCCAAGAATCTGACCGAGGGCGTCCTCCTCAGCCTCAATCAGCGTAGCAAAAAGGAAATGGCCACCGTTGCCGGCATCACGCGACGTCAGTCCGTCTGCAGCAGTAGCAATGGCGAAGCCTCAAGCGAAGCCAGCGCTGGCATGCGCACCAAGAGCTTCACGTGGAGTGCGGCAAAGCGATACTTTGAGAAGAGCGAGTCCCGCGATGAGCCAGCCAAACTGAAGATCATGCAAATGGATGGCGTCGATGACTCGATTACCGAGTATCGCATCATTGGCGGCGATGGCAATCTGTCGACGGCACAGTTTACGGGCCAGGTGAAGTGCGAGCGTTGCCAGTGCACCTATCGCAACTATGACTCCTTTCAGCGCCATCTGCCCAGCTGTGAGCCCATGTCCACCAGTGAATCCGAGTCGGAGACAACAAATGCCGCCGCCGCCGCTCAACTCAGCGCCGAGAGTCTCAACGAACTGCAGAAACAGGCACTGGCCGCCGCCACATTGGGCAATGGAGGTGGCCTCAACTATCTGCAGACATCGTTTCCCCAAGTCCAGAATCTGGCCACACTGGGGCAGTTTGGTGTGCAGGGACTGCAGGGGTTGCAGGCGCTGCAACTGCAGCCACAGTCCTTGGGAAATGGTTTCTTTCTGTCACATCCGAATGCAGCTCCGGCCACCAACAATGGCAACGACGAACTGCAGCTCTATGCGAACTCACTGCAGAGTCTGGCCGCCAATCTGGGTGGGGGCTTCACACTGGCACAGCCAACGCAAACGCAGCCCCAGCTAATTGCACTCTCCACAAACGCAGATGGAACGCAACAGTTCATCCAATTGCCACAGAGCACTGCGGGAGCGACACAATTCCAGACGGCGGCGCCAACGTTAGCAACGACGACCACTTACCAGACGCTGCAGGCAACCAACAGTGATAAGAAGATTGTGTTGCCGCTGCGGGGCAGTGGGAAGCCACTCAAGACTGTGGCAACCAAGGCGGCGCAACAGGCAACGGCTGCTGCCAAGCAGAAGCAATTAAAATCCGCCAATGGTGTCAAACCCATTCAGGCTAAATTGCAGCCACATCCGCAGCAGCAGCAGCAGCATCAGCAACATCATCATCAACAGCAACAACATCAACAGCAGCAACAACAACAACAGCACACGCCGATTACGGTGGCAACCAATGGTGCCACACAGCTACTTGGCCAGAATCTGTTGCAGCCACAATTGCTCTTCCAGAGCAATGCCCACCCACAAGCGCAACAGCTGCTGTTGCCGCAGACCCAGGCGCAGAATATCATCTCCTTTGTGACGGGCGATGGCAGTCAGAATCAGCCGCTGCAGTACATCTCGATACCGACGACCAACGATTTTAAGCCGCAGCAGCAGACGACGACGCCGACTTTCTTGACAGCTGCACCCGGCGGTGGTGCGACATTTCTGCAAACGGATGCCAGCGGCAATCTTGTGCTGACCACGGCACCGGGCAATTCGGGCCTGCAGATGCTAACGGGTCAGCTGCAGACGCAGCCTCAGGTTATTGGTACGCTGATTCAGCCGCAGACGCTACAGTTGACCACCACTGGTGCAGATGGAACGCAGAATACGGCAACGCAGCAGCCGCTTATTTTGGGTGGCACTGGGGCAGGTGGTGCAACTGGGTTGGAATTTGCCACAGCCACGCCGCAAGTCATTTTGGCCACGCAGCCCATGTATTATGGCTTGGAGACGATTGTTCAGAATACGGTCATGTCATCGCAGCAATTCGTATCTTCGGCCATGCCAGGTGTGCTCAGCCAGAATGCCAGCTTCTCTGCGACGACAACGCAGGTGTTCCAGGCAAGCAAAATCGAGCCGATTGTCGACTTGCCCGCCGGCTATGTGGTGCTCAACAATACGGTCGATGCGAGCGGCCATGCGGGAAGCTATTTGAACGCGGCGGCCAGCGTATTGCAGCAGACTCAGTCGCAGACGGCGGCGGATGATGCCACCACACAGATGCTCCAGAATGCTGGCTTTCAGTTTCAAACGACGCCCGTGTCTTCCAGTCAGCCAACTATGTCGGATTATGGGGCACCACCAATGGTGGTCACAGCCAAAGTACCACCGGTGGCGCAGTTGAAGCGCAATACAAATACTGTCACCAAGACGCCCGTCTCAGTGCTAAGCAAGGTGCAGCCGCAGCAGCATCAGCACCAGCAGCAGCAGCAGCAGCAGCAACAGCAACAGCAGCTCTCCCAGGTGGTCAACAAGGTGCTGCCCACCCATCAGCAGCAGACGCAGCAGAAGCAGCAGCTTCACAACAATTTGAAGCTACAAGCACAGATTCAGCGCCAGCAGCTGCAGGCGAACGAGCTGAAGAACAAACAGATGCAGCAAGCAGCCCAAACGCATGTGCAGCAAACGGGCACCACATGTGGTGCACCCCCAAGCATTGCGTCGAAGCCGCTGCAGAAGAAAACCAATCTTATACGGCCCATACACAAGGTAGAGGTGAAGCCAAAGGTTATGAAGACGGCGCCCAAGTTGCCAACGACAGCAGCAACATTGCAGCAGCAGCAGCAACAGCAACTGCAAGCACCGGTGGCAAGTCAGGTGCCAAAGGTGGCGCTGCTGCAACAGCGATTGCCTGCACCACATCAGCAACTTCAGCAGCAACAACAACAACAATTGCAACACCAACTCCAGGTGCAACAGCAACTGCAGCAGCAGCAACAACAACAGCAGCAGCAGCAGCAACATCAGCCACTGGCACAACAACAACAACCGTTGCCAGTGCCACAACTGTTGCCAGTTGCTGCCCAGCAGCCAATCATCAGCATTGTAAATACTGCTGAGCCACAGGCAACCGCTCAGTTTGTGATAACGCCAGCGGTGCAGTCTCAAGCTGTGCAGCTGCTGGAGCAGCAGACGCAACAACAGTTGCAGCAGCAGCAGACGCAACAACAGCTGCAGCAACAGTCGCAGCAGCCGGCAGAGCTGCTCATTAATGGGAATGCAAACAGATTGCAGCATTATGCCAGCAATTCGCTGCCCACCAATGTGGTGAATCCGTTGCAGCAGCAGCCGCTTGTGGTTAGTGCCAACGGTGGCACCACCACAGTGGTGCCGCCTCCGAATAGTATAACGATCAATAGTCGACCCACGAATCGGGTGCTGCCCATGCAGCAGCGTCAGGAGCCGGTGCCCCTTGACAGCGATGTTGTGGTGCAGTCGCCAACGCCGCCTAAGCCCATCGAGGAGCCGGTAGCCGCTGGGGCATCCACGCAGAAAGCTGTCGTCAAATGCTATGCGCAACTGGAGCAAAAGTCACCAAGCTACGAGGTGGAGCTGAAAAGCAACAACACAGCGCTGGATAACCTGATGCAGGCGAATGCGTTATCTAATCTGCAGGTGCAACAGATGCAACACGAGTCCATCTACAATGGGAATCTGTATGAGAAACAGGCAGAGGAACCATTGCAGCTGCAAGTCAAGCCCAAAAGCAATGATCTGATGCTGATCCAAGCCACAACGTGCCAACAGCAACAACAACAGCAGCACCAGCAACATATGGAGCTGGTGGAGAATGGATTTCAGTTAACCTCGAATGAGAATTGTATGCTGAAGAAACATGGCTTTCATGTGGCCATGGATACCGAGGATCACTATGCTAATCTCAAGAACGGCACCAATGAGCACCTCGGCCAGGCCGATGAAGGCGAGGATGATGAGGATGATGACGATGACTTCAGCCTCGAAATGGCTACTTCCGCATGCAACGATCACGAAATGTCCGACAGCGAAGAGCCGGCCGTCAAGGAGAAGATAAGCAAAATTCTCGACAACCTGACCAACGATGATTGCGCTGACTCAATAGCGACAGCGACCACTGTCGAGGCCGGTGCCGGTTATCAGCAGATGGTGGACGATGTGCTGGCGACCGCCGGAGCTGGTGGGGAAGTGCCAACGGACGATGATGCCTTTGCAGCCACCGCAGAGGAGACGGCTGCCGTGGAGGCCGCTGCCAGCTACATCAACGAAATGGCCGAGGCACATGAGTTGCAATTGAAGCAACTGCAGGCAGGCGTTGAGCTTGAACTCAAGAAACCCACACTTGACGAGGCGCCACAGCAAGAGCAGCAGCCAGAGATAGTCGCTGCCAATGAGGTGCCCACAGCAGCTGCTCCACAGCAGCCGCCGATGCCGATGCGGGATCCAAAGAGATTAAGCGGGCCACATTTGTTATACGAGATACAAAGCGAGGATGGCTTCACCTACAAGTCCAGCTCCATTGCTGAGATCTGGGAGAAGGTGTTCGAGGCGGTGCAGGTAGCACGACGTGCTCATGGTCTCACTCCCCTGCCCGAGGGCCCCCTGGCCGACATGAGTGGTGTGCAAATGATTGGCCTAAAGACGAACGCCCTGAAATACCTCATCGAACAGCTGCCGGGCGTGGAGAAGTGCGCCAAGTATACGCCCAAGTATCACAAGCGGAACGGGAACGTCTCCACGGCAGGTGGCCATGCCGCCAGCAGCGCTGGTAGCAATGCAGCTGCACTCGGAGCAGGAGCTGATGCGCAGGCGCTAATGGATTACGGCTCAGATCAAGAGGAGCTGCAGGAGAACCCTTATGAGAGTGCACGCTGTGAACCGTATAGCAGTCGCTCCGAATACGACATGTTTAGCTGGCTGGCATCCAGGCATCGAAAGCAACCCATTCAGGTCTTTGTCCAGCCATCAGACAATGAACTGGTGCCCAGGTGAGTCATCAACATTCTCTTGACTGCCACAAGAGCTTTTCTAAGCGATTAAAAATTAACTTTTAAATTTAACTTTTGACTTACAGACGCGGAACTGGCAGCAATTTGCCAATGGCAATGAAGTACCGTACGCTGAAGGAGACCTACAAGGATTACGTTGGAGTCTTTCGTTCCCACATCCATGGACGCGGTCTCTACTGCACCAAAGACATTGAAGCGGGTAAGCAGTGGGGAAATTGTTAGTGATAGGGTAGCAAAGTGTTCCTGATTAAGTTAAGGGGCTGAGTATGCAGATTTATCATAGATATATTATCTATCTATTATCTAAACAAAGTTTAACTAATCAAATCTTGTACATAGGTGAAATGGTTATTGAGTACGCCGGCGAGCTGATACGCTCCACGCTGACTGACAAGCGGGAGCGGTATTACGACAGCCGTGGCATCGGCTGCTACATGTTCAAGATCGACGACAATCTCGTGGTGGATGCCACAATGCGTGGCAATGCGGCACGCTTTATCAATCACTCCTGTGAGGTGAGTAATCGGCATTAAAACTAAGATTCGAATCAATATTTATTTTACTTTGTTCATGTTTATCTTTTATAGCCGAATTGCTATTCGAAAGTCGTTGACATACTTGGCCACAAGCACATCATCATCTTTGCCCTGCGACGCATCGTGCAGGGCGAAGAGTTAACCTACGACTACAAGTTCCCATTCGAGGATGAGAAAATACCCTGTTCCTGCGGCTCAAAGCGCTGCCGCAAGTACTTAAACTAGGCAGGAATTCAAATGTACTCCCAGAAATTGCTCCCAGAACATACTCAATGTGAAAACACAGGCAGAACAAGCTAAAAGAAACATGTGTAGTTAACGGTTATATCGATCTAATTTTTGGTCAATCGTGATACATTTTCATTTGATAGCATACGTTATAAGTAGACGCTAGTTGCAACAGTTGTAAATGTAAGAGTTAAAACGTTGATATTATATACCATATGTCCTATGAATACACACACACATACATATATATATATATATATAGAATATATATACAAATTCAATATTATGCAACGTGCTCATATAGGATTCCCACATATATGACAAACTCATTGATATAACCTGTTCGATATATATATTAATATGCAGAATTACATTTGCAAAACACACAAACACAACACACACCATACACCATACACCCTACACCCTACACCATACACCTTAAAACATACACCATATACCATACACCACACACCACACATACACACTTACATGAAACAAACAAAATGGGAAAACTCGATGATTTCAGTATTCAGCGAAGATGGTTTAACTGTATATGAAATATGTTTAAATTATGCATTATATATACATATGTATTAGCTACCATATATGAAATTCAGTATATTAAGGCTTGACAGATTCTATATTAACATAATTAATCTAGGCATGAGTATGTTGCAAATCATAAGATCAAGATTAACAACATAAACATGAACAACAACGTATGAAAGTATACATACATACATATATATATATATGTAACTAATACCTTAATCGGTTTGGTCAGTTTATCAACCCACTTATGGCCAAATCGACGGCAACCATTCAATGATTATTTACAGGGGCTTGTGTTAGATTGTAAATATTTAGAAGGCTTCACAACAAAAGCGTTAGATAATTAATTAATAATTCGTAAGGCGCAACAAATCTCTAAAAAAAAAATATATATATATATATATATATATATTAACAAATCAGATGAAACTATTTTATGTAGAATTATGCACACATGCAAATTGAGTATTTACGTTTGTTGCAATTGAACTAACTAACTATTACAAATAATAATCCACTGGCCTAACCTAATATATTCAAGCGTACATATATACACACACTCACACACATATACAAACATAAACATACACACACACGCATACACACACTCACATACACATTTACACGCATACATATGTATGAAAGTATTGGGTAACCAACAAGAAACTAAGCATCACATTTGAAATTATTTTGTAAACAGACAACCCCAATTTAATTGTAAAGAAACAAAAAACACAAATGCATATTTTTAGTTTCTAATTATTGCACGTTTTCGTGTGAAATGATTATATTTTTTATTATTTGTAATGCTTATAAAATGTGTCCATGTAAATTGTATAATTCGTTTGTAATTGCTTCAACATTGTGTTCTAAATTTATAATTAAGCTAAATGTGTATAATTTTCTTCTGTTTTGTTTTTTTTTTGCATAACGTCAGCCTTTTATTGCCGGCTTTTTAAAGTAATCCTTATTTGTTAAGCAGCTCCCTTGTATTCTATTAGTTTGTATTGTAACTTGATTCGGTTAAGCCTACAGTTAGCTTGATTTGTATTTTTGTCAAAATTGGTTAGAGAAATCAACCACCATTATCTATATACTTAAATAGTTCGGTTCGGAATCATACGAAAGCTAGCAAGCGAAAGCATACGAATGTACAGGCAATGTTCCACAGCATTTTTGGCAGCCATTCAGACACGCGCACTTTTTGCCCGTTGTCAAGGAATTTTATATTTTTATTCCCTAAAGAAAAAAGTTTAATAAACTACAGAATAAATTATTTTAAACAATTGTTGTTTCAATTCTATATTACCAAATTACTATTTTTACTTGAATTATTTTAAGTTTATTATTTAACAGTTTGCCAACCAGAGAAGATTTTTTTAACAATCCTCTGTTTGGCTTCGTTGGCCGCACACGTGGCTCTGTAGGCAGCCTTCTTGGTCTTGGCGTAGTCGTTGCGTGCTTCGCTCAGTTGCCGCAGGAGAACACTGAAGCGCTTCTGGACTGCTTCTAGGAGACAGGCCATGACGGTCAGTGACTGCTGGCATGCGGCTGACACCTGTTCGGCAGAGGAGAAGTTCTCTTTGGCAAGCTTCAATCCAGAGATGAGAAGTTTTGTCTCTACCTGGGCCTGTTGGTGGGCCTTCAGTGCAAGTTGGCTATTGGCCTCAGCTGAGCTCAGCTCTTGCAACTCCTCGTGAACGATAATCGCGGCCTCCCGCACCTGCTGCTCACCAGCCAGCACCGCCTCAGCAGCCTTAGCTGCAGAGGACGCCTTGTCCGCGTACTCTAGCTTAATCCGATCTGATGCCATTTTGACCGCTCATCGTTGGCCTGCCTTGATTCCTGAGCCGCTTGCATCGCGATTGCAATAATACGTGACTTTCCCTTGACCTTTATGGAACCGACTCTCTCTTGGGCACCGTCGTCCATCTGGTCAGAACCGGGCAGTCCCTCCTCATCACAGTCTGGCAACAGCAGTCGGATCTCTTCGGGATGAGAAAGCCGACGCGATTGCAATTTTTGTAACAGGCAATATTAAGAGAAGCCACATGATTTTGAAGTAAAGTTTTATTTTTCGAATTCATGTAAAGATTTAACTCTCAGACTAGTAAAGAATTAACACAGCTTGACAGTTGTGAATAAATATATTTGGAAAGATCAGCACAATGCTCTATATTACTTGATTTCTGCTGCTCAGCATCGGGTGCACATCCCAGAGCTATATGATTAGGCCATATGAAAAGGACAGTAAATCTCTGAGATACGATTATCCTTTGATAAAATTCAATCTTTTAGGTTAACAAAAAACGCAACGATGAAGGGGGCAAGAAAGAATGTGGAGGTGGTGAAAACAAGTGCTCCGGCAATCTGTTAGACAAGACCAATCCCAAGATCACAGCCTCGAACATTGCGCAGAATGCGGCGCTTCAGGCGAAGGCAGCAAATGATATACAAATGGCAGCCGCTGAAGTAGCCGCTTCGCATGTGAAAGTGGAGCTTCCCGACAGGGCTCTTCAGTCTGTCCGAGTGGCCGAGGCAGCTCTGGCCGGAAAGCAACAGATCGTAGAACAGTTTGAGTCGGAGTACCGCGAGGCGCAGGCTGTCGTCCAGGAGGTTAATAGCTTGCTAGGGAATATCCAGACAAATGCAGCAGCAGCCGACCAGCTAACCAGGAAGCTAGAAGGCAGCTCAATCTCCTCAAGCAGCTGGTGCAGGTATCCACCTCAACATGGATAATGTTTCAAATGGTGCGCAACAGAAGCTGGCAGAGAAGACACAGCTGCTGGAAGCAGCAAAAAATGTAAAATTTAAAAATAATAAAAATTAAAATTTGTATTCAACTATTATTGTGTGAAACACGTATAAAATGTAGTCAAAATGTTGTCGATGAGACGACGTTTAGAATTGATGTGGTTGCTCTGATGAGCATTTCTTTATTTTATACAAAAATCTTAGACATAAATACATATGAAGCCGCTTGTAAGGCGACCTGATGTTATGTTTATTTATCTTAACGGGGTCTCTTGTAGGGCGACTCCATATGATGTTTATTCTTATAAGAATGTTATGTTTATTTAGCTTAAAATAGCTTAGCTTTAACTGCAGCCACTTGAAAAATTAGCTGAGCTTTGCAGCGTCTCATGTTCATACTTGAACAATTATAATAACATTGAAATTCTTGGATTTACTTTATTTATAGACATATATATTTATATATATTTTACTATAATAAATAATAATTAAGATTCCTCACAAGAACCTAATTTAGCGGACTAGACTCAAAGATATTAACATCATCTAAGATCCGCAACACTTCTAAAATAATTATTTGATTTTAATTGTGTTATATAAATGAGACAATTTGATCAAATTCGTTACTATAATAGATTAAGCTAAACTGACTTAGGATCTCAGGGCATCCCCGAGGCACAAAATAAAGAACAGTAAAGCAAACTAGATATGAGCTATAACATTATTTACTTAAAAAGATTTTACAGTCAAATTTCATAAAATTGATGAGATGAAACAATGAATTCAGAACTGCCAACAAAATGCTCTATATTATCATGTTGTTGATCGTTAACATCGGGATTAGCCATCAAAACTACATCATTGGTCAGCATGGGAAGGT
Organism: Drosophila dives; assembly: GCA_035042365.1. Classification (NCBI taxonomy): domain Eukaryota; kingdom Metazoa; phylum Arthropoda; class Insecta; order Diptera; family Drosophilidae; genus Drosophila; species Drosophila dives. The sequence continues at coordinate 128,639 of JAWNLJ010000447.1, read as the reverse complement.
AAGTGAATCTCTCTAATTTGCATGCGCTCGAATCTATCGTTGGCTTACAGACATACGGCAAACGTGAACTCAATACTTATTCCGACCTGATGCGGCTGGATGCGGATGCTGGCAAGACTGATGGTGGAGGAGGATTAGGCTGTGGAGACAATAAGAGTTGCAACATTGACGACCAGTTAGGGAAGACTGATCCCAAAGTCAAAGCTTCAAACATTGCACAGAAAGCGGCGCAGGAGGCGAAGGCTGCAAATGACGCACAAATGGCAGCCGCTGAGGCAGCCGCATCCCATGTTAAAATTCAGCTGGCGGATAAGGCGCTTCAGGCCGCCAAAGCGGCCGAGGCGGCTCTGGCCGGCAAGCAACAGATCATGAATCAATTGCAGGCGGAACAGTGCGAGGCGGTGGCTGTTGTTCAGGATGTAAGTAACTCCCTACAAGGCACCCAAGCGAATGCAGAAGCGGCCAGCGATGCAGCCGTGAAAGCCAGATCCCAACTGGAAAAACTAAAGCAGCTGATGCAGGAATCAACCTCAAATCTGGCTAATATCGAGAATGTCGCAAATGGCGCGCAACAGGAACTGGCAGAGAAGACACAGCTGCTGGAGGCGGCCAAGAATCGTGTGAAGACCCTGAGTCACCAGCTCGCCGCGGCAAAGGATGACTTCCTGAAGACCAAAAAAGCCGCCTACACAGCAGCCTGTGCAGCAGTCGAGGCCAAGCAGAAAGCACAAAGGAATCGACGGCGAACCGTTCGACGCATCTAGTTTTTCGTTTAATTTTTAATTTTATTAACAATTAAAATTACATTGAAATTTATCTTTTATCTTTTTTTAGTTGTCAATTCGGACTTTTTCACACATACTTGGATAATTGGACTCTGCAAGTTCTCTTTGCATATGTTCTTCATATTCCAATCAGTATCAATAAATTTGCATTTTCGAAGCAACTTTTGTCTTATATGCTAGAAATAATTTGATCTTTTCATATGGGATTTGCATGTGATATGAGAACTTAGTTAATCTTTCGTCAGCTGTCTGAATGGATTCGATTGAAGTGAATACTGAATAGCTTGGAATATGCTGTTTCCGACTGAGCTACTTCTTCTACTCATTTTGCTGCTGACGATTGTACATTTGGATAACTACAGCTACGGCACATCTGGCGATGTTAAGCGGCAGGGCATGGCCAGCTTGTACATTGATGGAGACGGATGTGCCGAAGATAGCTGCTCGTCCACCGCTCAAAATCATATCCTGGACAGAAGCGACGTCAAGACAAATGCATCGAACATTGCACAGAATGCGTCGCAGGAGGCGAGAGCCGCCAGTGATGCACAATTGGCCGCTGCCGAAGCCGCCGGCTCTCAGGTTAAGTCAGAATTGGCCGAGAGAGCGGCGCAGTCGGCTCGCGCCGCAGAGGCGTCGCTGGCGGGCAAACAGCAAATTGTAGAGCAACTGCAGCAGGAAATGAATGAAGCGGATGCCGTCGTCCACGACATAACTTCTTCCCTGCAGAATACACTGGCCAATGCCAATGCCGCGACTCAGGCGGCCGCCAAGGAGCAGGCTCAGCTCACCCATCTGAAACGTTTGGTGAGCGCAGCGACCTCAAATCTGGGTAATATTGAAAACGTGGCATCTGGTACACAACAGGAGCTGGCGGAAAAGAATCAGCTGCTGGAAGCGGCCAAGAATTGCGTAGATGGCTTCAGTAGGCAACTTACGGAGGACAAGCAGGACTTTGAGAGGACCAAAAAGGCCGCCTACAAAGCCACTTGTGCAGCAGTCGAGGCCACACAGAAGGCTCCAGAACTCGTCGCAAATATGCAATTGAACAAATACTTTTCAAAGCGGATTTGGAAATTTAGAAGAACAATTTTAGTTTTGTCGATTTGAAAACAAAATCCGTTTTTAATAAAAATTTTACAGCACTGAAATATGAATGAATGTATTGAATGTAAAAGCAGCTGGGGCGATTTAAGAGTGATACCCATAAATTGGCAGCTCGCAACAACTGAGCACAACAAAACAAGCAGGCAATTTATTTTTATATTATTTATGTACACAAACTTATCAATTAAAAGTTTATTTAAAATGTTAATTAGTAAATTAAAATATATACAAGCGTTGGGAGCACGTTACAGCATATCTGGCTTCGTTGGACGCACACATGGCTCTGTAGGCAGCCTTCTTGGTCTTGGCGTAGTCGTTGCTTCGCTCAGTTGCCGCAGGAGAACACCGAAGCGCTTCTGGGCAGCTTCTAGGAGACTGGCCTTGACGGTCAGTGACTGCTGGCATGCGGCTGACACCTGTTCGGCAGAGGAGAAGTTCTCTTTGGCCAGCTTCAATCCAGAGATGAAATGTTTTGTCTCTTTCTGGGCCTGTTGGTGGGCCTTCAGTGCAAGTTGGCTATTGGCTTCAGCTGAGCTCAGCCATTGTAACTCCTCGTGAACGATAATTGCGGCCTCCGGCACCTCCATTTCAAGCTGCTGCAAGCTGCACCTGCTGCTTACCAGCCAGAACCGCCCCAGCAGCCTTAGCTGCAGAGGACGCCTTGTCCGTGTACTCTAGCTTAATCCTTTTTGACCGCTCATCGTTGGCCTGCCTTGCTTCCCGAGACGCTTGCATCACGATTCCAATAATACGTGACTTTCCTTTGATCTTTAAGAAACCGACTCTCTCTCTTCGGGATGAGAAATTCGACGGGATTGAAATTTGTGTAACAGGCAATATTAAGAGAAGCCACATAAATTTGAAGTAGTCTCATTTTTCGAATTCATATAAAGATTTAACTCTCAGACTAGTAAAGAATTAACACAGTTGTAAATAAATATATTTGGAAAGATCTACACAATGCTCTATATTAATTGATTTCTGCTGCTCAGCATCGGGTGTACATCCCAGAGCTATATGATTAGGCCATACGAAAAGGTCAGTGAAGAATGTGGAGGTGGTGAAAACAAATGCTCCGGCAATCTGTTAGACAAGACCAATCCCAAGATCACAGCCTCGAACATTGCGCAGAATGCGGCGCTTCAGGCGAAGGCAGCAAATGATGCACAAATGGCAGCCGCTGAAGTAGCCGCTTCGCATGTGAAAGTGGAGCTCGCCGACAGGTCGCTTCAGTCTGTCCGAGTGGCCGAGGCAGCTCTGGCTGGAAAGCAACAGATCGGAGAGCAGTATGAGTCGGAGTACCGCGAGGCGCAGGCTGTCGTCCAGGAGGTTAATAGCTCGCTCCAGAATATCCAGACAAATGCAGCAGCAGCCAATGAAGCTGACCAGGAAGCTAGAAGGCAGCTCAATCTCCTCAAGCAGCTGGTGCAGGTATCCACCTCAAATCTGGCCAACATGGATAATGTTTCAAATGGTGCGCAACAGAAGCTGGCAGACACAGCTGCTGGAAGCAACAAAAAATTTAAAATTTAAAAATAAAAAATAATAAAAATTAAAATTTGTATTCAACTATTATTGTGTGAAACACGTATAAAATGTAGTCAAAATGTTGTCGATGAGACGACGTTTAGAATTGAAATGGTTGCTCTGATGAGCATTTCTTTATTTTATAAAAAAATCTTAGACATAAATACATATGAAGCCGCTTGTAAGGCGACTTGATGTTATGTTTATTTATCTTAACGGGGTCTCTTGTAGGGCGACTCCATGTAACGTTTATTCTTATAAGAATGTAATGTTTATTTGCATAAGAATGTGATGTTTATTTATCTTAGCTGAGCTTTAACTGCAGCCACTTGAAAGTCGTCATTAAAAATTAGCTGAACTTTGCATTATTTCATTTATATACTTATATATTTATATATATTTTACCATGACAAATAATAATTAAGATTCCTCACAAGAACCTAATTTAGCGGACTAGACTCAAAGATATTAACATCATCTAAGATCCGCAACACTTCTAAAATAATTATTTGATTTTAATTGTGTTATATAAATGATACAATTTTATCAAATTCATTACTATAATAGATTAAGCTAAACTGACTTAGGATCTCAGGGCATCCCCGAGGCACAAAATAAAGAACAGTAAAGCAAACAAGATATGAGCTATATCATTATTTACTTGAACAGATTTTACAGTCAAATTTAGTGAAATTGATGAGATGATGAAACAATGAATTCAGAACTGCCAACAAAATGCTCTATATTATCATGTTGTTGATCGTTAACATCGGGATTAGCCATCAAAACTACATCATTGGTCAGCATGGAAAGGTAAGTGAATCTCTCTAATTTGCATACGCTCGAATCTATCGTTGGCTTACAGACATACGGCAAACGTGAACTCAATACTTATTCCGACCTGATGCGGCTGGATGCGGATGCTGGCAAGACTGATGGCGGAGGAGGATTAGGCTGTGGAGACAATAAGAGTTGCAACATTGACGACCAGTTAGGGAAGACTGATCCCAAAGTCAAAGCTTCAAACATTGCACAGAAAGCGGCGCAGGAGGCAAAGGCTGCAAATGACGCACAAATGGCAGCCGCTGAGGCAGCCGCATCCCATGTTAAAATGCAGCTGGCGGATAAGGCGCTTCAGGCCGCCAAAGCGGCCGAGGCGGCTCTGGCCGGCAAACAACAGATCATGAATCAATTGCAGGCGGAACAGTGCGAGGCGGTGGCTGTTGTTCAGGATGTAAGTAACTCCCTACAAGGCACCCAAGCGAATGCAGAAGCGGCCAGCGATGCAGCCGTGAAAGCCAGATCCCAACTGGAAAAACTAAAGCAGCTGATGCAGGAATCAACCTCAAATCTGGCTAATATCGAGAATGTCACAAATGGCGCGCAACAGGAACTGGCAGAGAAGACACAGCTGCTGGAGGCGGCCAAGAATCGTGTGGAGACCTTGGGTCACCAGCTCGCCGCGGCAAAGGATGACTTCCTGAAGACCAAAAAAGCCGCCTACACAGCAGCCTGTGCAGCAGTCGAGGCCAAGCAGAAAGCACAAAGGAATCGACGGCGAACCTTTCGACGCATCTAGTTTTTTGTTTAATTTTTAATTTTATTAACAATTAAAATGTACACTGAAACTTATCTTTTATAAAAGTTCACATGACAAAATGTCTTTTATTTGGATTGAGTTCTCTTTCAGGTTTCAGGTGGAAAAGTTGTTTGATTTTTGATAGTTGTCAATTCGGACTTTTTCACACAAACTTGGATAATTGGTCTCTGCAATCAGTATCAATAAATTTGCATTTTCGAAGCAACTTTTGTCTTATTTGCTAGAAATAATTTAAACTTTTCATATGGGATTTGCATGTGATATGAGAACTTAGTTAATCTTTCGTCAGCTGTCTGAATGGATTCGATTGAAGTGAATACTGAATAGCTTGGAATATGCTGTTTCCGACTGAGCTACTTCTTCTACTCATTTTGCTGCTGACGATTGTACATTTGGATAACTACAGCTACGGCACATCTGGCGATGTTAAGCGGCAGGGCATGGCCAGCTTGTACATTGATGGAGACGGATGTGCCGAAGATAGCTGCTCGTCCACCGCTCAAAATCATATCCTGGACAGAAGCGACGTCAAGACAAATGCATCGAACATTGCACAGAATGCGTCGCAGGAGGCGAGAGCCGCCAGTGATGCACAATTGGCCGCTGCCGAAGCCGCCGGCTCTCAGGTTAAGTCAGAATTGGCCGAGAGAGCGGCGCAGTCGGCTCGCGCCGCAGAGGCGTCGCTGGCGGGCAAACAGCAAATTGTAGAGCAACTGCAGCAGGAAATGAATGAAGCGGATGCCGTCGTCCACGACATAACCTCTTCCCTGCAGAATACACTGGCCAATGCCAATGCCGCGACTCAGGCGGCCGCCAAGGAGCAGGCTCAGCTCACCCATCTGAAACGTTTGGTGAGCGCAGCGACCTCAAATCTGGGTAATATTGAAAACGTGGCATCTGGTGCACAACAGGAGCTGGCGGAAAAGAATCAGCTGCTGGAAGCGGCCAAGAATTGCGTAGATGGCTTCAGTAGGCAACTTACGGAGGACAAGCAGGACTTTGAGAGGACCAAAAAGGCCGCCTACAAAGCCGCTTGTGCAGCAGTCGAGGCCACACAGAAGGCTCCCAGAACTCGTCGCAATTATGCAATTGAACAAATACTTTTTTAAGCGGATTTGGAATTTTAGAAGAACAATTTTAGTTTTGTCGATTTGAAAACAAAATCCGTTTTTAATAAAAATTTTACAGCACTGAAATATGAATGAATGTATTGAATGTAAAAGCAGCTGGGGCGATTTAAGAGTGATACCCATAAATTGGCAGCTCGCAACAACTGAGCACAACAAAACAAGCAGGCAATTTATTTTTATATTATTTATGTACACAAACTTATCAATTAAAAGTTTATTTGAATTGTTAATTAGTAAAGTAAAATATATACAAGCGTTGGGAGCACGTTACAGCATATTTGGCTTCGTTGGCTCTTCGCACACATGGCTCTGTAGGCAGCCTTCTTGGTCTTGGCGTAGTCGTTGCTTCGCTCAGTTGCCGCAGGAGAACACTGAAGCGCTTCTGGACAGGCCATGACGGTCAGTGACTGCTGGCATGCGGCTGACACCTGTTCGGCAGAGGAGAAGTTCTCTTTTGCAGCTTCAATCCAGAGATGAGAAGTTTTGTCTCTACCTGGGCCTGTTGGTGGGCCTTCAGTGCAAGTTGGCTATTGGCTTCAGCTGAGCTCAGCTCTTGCAACTCCTCGTGAACGATAATCGCGGCCTCCCGCACCTGCTGCTCACCAGCCAGCACCGCCTCAGCAGCCTTGGCTGCAGTGGACGCCTTGTTCGCGTACTTTAGCTTAATCTCATTTTTCGAATTCATATAAAGATTTAACTCTCAGACTAGTAAAGATTTAACACTGCTTGACAGTTGTGAATAAATATATTTGGAAAGATCAGCACAATGCTCTATATTACTTGATTTCTGCTGCTCAGCATCGGGTGCACATCCCAGAGCTATATGATTAGGCCATGTGAAAAGGTCAGTAAATCTCTGACATACTATTATCCTTTGATAAAATTCAATCTTTTAGGTTAACAAAAAACGCAACGATGAAGGGGGCAAGAAAGAATGTGGAGGTGGTGAAAATAAGTGCTCCGGCAATCTGTTAGACAAGACCAATCCCAAGATCAAAACCTCGAACATTGCGTAGAATGCGGCGATTGAGGCAAAGGCAGCAAATGATATACAACTGGCAGCCGCTGAAGTAGCCGCTTCGCATGTGAAAGTGGAACTCGCCGACAGGGTGCTTCAGTCTGTCCGAGTGGCCGAGGCAGCTCTGGCCGCAAAGCAACAGATCGTAGAGCAGTTTGAGTCGGAGTACCGCGAGGCGCAGGCTGTCGTCCAGAAAGTTAATAGCTCGCTAAAGAATATCCAGACAAATGCAGCAGCAGCCAATGAAGCTGACCAGGAAGCTAGAAGGCAGCTCAATCTCCTCAAGCAGCTGGTGCAGGAATCCACCTCCAATCTGGCCAACATGGATAATGTTTCAAATGGTGCGTAACAGAAGCTGGCAGAGAAGACACAGCTGCTGGAAGCAGCAAAGAATCGATTGACGAACCTTGGACAGCAGATGGAAGTGGCCAAGTAGGACTTTGAAGAGACCAAGAAAGCTGCCTAGAAAGCCGCCTGTGCAGCAGACGAGGCCAAACAGATGGCTGCCAGAACTCGTCGCATAGGGCATTTACATCAGCAATGGTATCAGCCCAAGAAAATGGTCCAATTTGCTGGTGCCGCAATAGAATAGAATTTCAATTCGTTATTTTTTAATTAATTCAGAACCAATTGAAATTCTATTGCTGAGTTGCAATATTCAAAGAACAATTGTTGTTTGGCCGATTTGAAAACAAATCCGTTTCTGACAAACGTTTTACCACACTGAAAAAATTTAAAAGCAGCTGTTTTGGTAGGGCGATTCAAAAGTGATACCCACAAACCAACAGCTGATTTATGCAGCGATTGGCAGCCCTGGTCAAACAGCTGAGCACTACAAAACAAGCCGGCAATTTATTTTTATATTATTTATGTACAAACTTATCAATTAAAAGTTTATTTAAAATGTTAATTAGTAAAGTAAAATATACACAATCTTTGGGAGCACGTTACAGCAGTTCTCACTACGTGACAACACCGATATTTTACGTAAATGCAGGTTAGTCAGTCTGAATTTCATTTGTTAAATAACAATTGAATTAAAAATTAAATTTGATTTGGTATCCTTAGCTCCACACATTGGTCATCTGTATTCGGCGGTGATAGCCGATGCACACTGCCGATACCAGAGGCTGCGTTATCCGGCAACTACAGTGCGTCTCTGCACGGGCACCGATGAACACGGCACGAAGATTCAACAGGCGGCAGCTGGACACAAGGTGCCCGTAGGTCAATATTGCGATGAGATATCGGCGCGTTATCGCGATGTGTTTCAAGCTGCAAATATAGTGCACGATGACTTTATACGCACCACCGAGCAGCGACACAAACAGGCCGTGGCACACTTTTGGGTTGGTTCAGTAAAAAACCACTAATCAATACATAAATAAGTCATTTGATCTTATTTTAGCACAGGCTGCAGTCACGTGGCCATATTTATTCGGCGGCCTACAGCGGCTGGTATTGCGTTTCAGATGAGACCTTTCTGACCGACTCACAGCTGCGACTGGATGATAGCAGCGGCACTCGCTTCTCCCTGGAATCCGGCCATCCCGTCGAGTGGACTGAGGAAACGAATTATATGTTTCGGCTATCAAACTTTCAAGACGATGTACGACATTGGGTTAAGCAGGAGGCACGCATTCGGCCAGCCAAGTTCGAGAAGATTCTGCTCGATACGCTGAGCGAGCCACTGCCCGATGTGTCCGTCTCTCGTCCAGCGAATCGTGTACACTGGGCGATTCCCGTGCCGAATGATGACAGCCAAACGGTCTATGTGTGGCTAGATGCTCTCATCAACTATCTCAGTTCCTTAGGCTATCCCAATGAGCAGGTAAATGGTTTAAACAATCCTTGTTCATCTTTCACATGACAACTTACATCTCTCTTGTTCTTCTTTTATTTAGTATTTGGCGTACTGGCCACCGGCTCAGCAAATCATTGGCAAGGACATACTTAAATTCCATGGCATTTATTGGCCAGCCTTTTTGATGGCAGCCGGCCTGCCGCCACCACAGCAGCTGCACGTCCACTCGCACTGGACGGTGGACGGCCAGAAGATGTCGAAGAGCAAGCAGAACGTCGTTGATCCTGTGCTGGCAGCCAAACAGTATACGATGGAAGGACTTCGTTACTTTCTGTTGCGCGAGGGCGTTGCTCACAGCGATGGCAGTAAGTAACCCGATCTGGTGGAAATGTACTTCCTCTTTGGTCTGTGCGGCATTTGTTCCTTTTTGGAATTTGCCATATGTTAGGCATATATGACCAAAAGAACAATGCGGCTGCAGTCCATCACTCTGCTAACCAACCCACCCACTGGTCTGTGACCTACACAAATGTATGAGTGTATCTGTATGCAAATATGTTCGCCTTCGTCACTGTGGTGATTTCGTTAGTTTTGCTTGTACCTTAAATGAATTTGCATTTCAATTTTATGCCAAAACAGCAAGAAACTTTTGGTTTGGCAAAAGCAAACACAGATACAGAAGCAGAAGCAGAAGCAGAAGCAAAAGCTGAAACAGGAGCTGCTGCTGTTGGCAAACCCTCCGACTTTTGTTTATTTAGTTGCAAAGTTTTTGTATCTTGAACTTGGTTTAAGATTTGCACATTTGCATAAGAGCACCGTCGGCTGTAGCCTCGATTTTGTGCCACAGTCTGACAAAAGTTTTAAAGCTTATGCAAGTTGTTGCTGTCAGCTATGATTAGTTTGTCGTTTGGCCCTTCGGAAGTCAGCAGGCGCCTGGTAGCCTCAGCTGACACTACTTACATAAACACACTTAAAGCCATTTCTATTGTCTGGACTTGTTCGTTTAACGATTTTAACAGGAGGACAGGCGGGCAGTTAATCTTTAATCTATTATCGGCCTGTGAGCAAGTCATGCATGATTTCAATGTTACACCGTTGCTGCTGTTTAACACGAAACTAATTCAAATTGTTTTGTTTTCAAAGGCGCCTCAGCTGTCAGACACACTCAACAGAGAATGTTGGCCAAAACCAATTAGCACGCTCCGACGCACTGCCAGAAGTCATCAAAATACACTTGAACATTCCAGGGTTTTTCATTGTTGTTGTTGTTGTTGTTTGTCACGCCCACATTTGATGCGATTTGATTGATTCCAAGCATAACCTTTTCTCCATTGAATTTGCATAAATGGCCGCTGTTAAGTCTCAAACTTAATGGCATTTCGTCTGCTTGTTTGCGTGGAATTTAAATTTAATTTTAAATTTTTCAATTATTGCCAACTCTTGTTCATCTCCTGTTCGCATTGTCTGGCAACGCTCTTGACTTTATTTAATTTGGCTTTACAGTTTTTGTTAGCTGAGCTCATGGCCCGGTTTTGTGTTCCTGTTATGTTTTATGGCCTGCTGCCTTGCGGCTAATTTAATTGCATTTTTATTGCATTTTGCACGCATCTCGGTAATATTGTGCATATTACAAGAACAACCGATGCAAAAGGCAAAAAATATGAGAAAATCCACAACTGCTTTGCGCGCACAATATTCAATTACGAGACTTTTGAGTGGTATATTTTAATGTCGACATTTTTTTTTTTCATTTTTATTTTAATTTTAATGCAGTTTGTGCATAATATGTTTATCGTCGCATAATATGGAATTGAGTCTGCATCATTTCCAAATGGATTTCAGTTATGCACTCCGCTCGCTTTAATCCCGATGGCACTGATTGGTGACATCCACTTCCAACATCTAGCAACATCTTAGCGCACTTTTATGACAATAACCGTCGATAATCAACAGCAGCAAGAGCACCAGGAGCACCAGGAGCAGAAGCCACGGTTAGTGCAGTCATTGGCATTAAGGGCCACATCTTTAAGTGAGCAACTTTTCATTACAAATAATTTCATTTTGAAATTGTACCACGATGGTCGGTCTGCAGTCGCCTCCGGCGTCCACTATCGTCCACCATCGCTGCCAGAGCTGTCCGCCTGGTATGACACTAGAACTGCATTTGGCCAAAGTGTCCAAAGTGGCAAAAGCGCTCAAAGTTTTTATGGAAATGTAAAAATGAGTACGCGCAACAGTGTAAAGCACTGAAGCAATTTCCCAAAGGCATTATTCACTTTAAATATCCGGCAAGCATTTGCCAAGCTATCTAAGGACTAATTCCAACCATCTGTGTGGGATTCGGATGTAGAATTTTATATACATTATCATCATATGTTTGCACACATTGCTCCATTTGCCAGATAGAAATTTTAATGGGTTTTTTTTTCCTCAACTTCAGTCGTTACCTCAAACTTCATGCTGTAAAATGTTTTAAGATTATTTGTCTATTGCTAATCGCTGTCTTTTTATACCACGTACTCATTAATAGAATTATAAAACGGCATATTGATTTGTACATTGAAGTAATATAATATTATAATATTCTTATGGTCTTCTTGAGAGCTAAATAGGCTGGAAAAGAAATTTTATCATCTTGTACTCTTCCTGATATAGACTTATCTATGTACCCAGAGTATCTACCAGGCGGGCAAATCCGCATTTAAGGGATAATGTCTTCGAGAGTTACGATGCCATAAAGTCAAAAATTAGAGAAATAACCCACATCCTCTCGCTGTGCGACCTACGCAGATGCCACAAGGCTAAAAGTCAGCGTGGCTCTAAATGTCTTTTGGTGACTTTGCCTTCGATGGGCGGTGTCACTGCCACTGCCACTGCCACAGCCACGCCACTGCGACACCCGTTTTGCTGCAACTTGGCTTGCAATTTAATTTGCAAATTGTGCCGGATGTTTTGTGTGCAAGAAACAAAAACAACCGACAAGTGTGACAACTCATTTAATTAAATGCAAAGAAATGTAAGATGCAAAAGTCGGCAAATACGCGAATGAGAAACGTTAATAATATAATTCTTGTTTATGTGCCAAAATTTGTCTAAGGTCTAGTCGCCATTTGCTGTGGCACTCACATGCGCCTCTGCATCATGTAGGAAACTTCTTCTTTTTTTTCCACGGCTAGAATCGAAAACATTTCTACAATTTGTCGCAGCACACGTCAGCAGTTCGAAGGAGTCGGCTCGGACGACAGACTAGGCAGATGGTGGTTACGACTGCAATTGTGTTTGCGATTAGGACATGTGTTGGGCTGTGATTCCGTAGATGTTCACGATTGCATTAAAATCCAACTCACATCGACATTAAAGTGTTCAAACCGTTGCCAGAGTGCAAATCAATTGCGATTGATTTTACCCACACGGAGAAGAACAAATAAATTCCATTAAAAATCAAATGCAGCTCAGCGTGGAACTCAGCACAAAACTTGATGAAGCAAATTGCATAAATTTGAAATAATCATCGTGGAATGAGAATATCTAAAGGTACTTTGATTTAATGCCGAAAGAGGGAGAGAAAAATTGGGAAAAAGATAGAGAGAGGGAGGGAATAGCGCATAATTCCGAAATTTGTGTTTGTTTTTTATTAATCATCCCCAAGCAATATATTTCTAAAGCCTTTCTCATTCTCACATTCAAGCAGCATTTTAGTTTATTTCGAAACTAGATGCTTTTTGCATACAAATATATGTACATATATATATAGTTGTGTGTGTGTGTGCAGGCATTGAAATTCAGTTGTAGTTGCTAACTTGACTTGGGAACAGAGCTGTGGAGCTGTGGGGCTGTGGAGCTGTGCTGCACACAGTTGAGTCCGACGAGCTTCATCGTCAATACAATTGCATTAATGATGCGGAGCGCACAGAAGCTGGCAGCACATTTAGTTGCTGCAGCTGCATGGCCAAAACTTGTGTCGTTGCCAAACCTCAGGTTATGCCAAAAGTCACATGCAAGCACACACACACACACTCACACACACACGGTTTTATATACAAATGCAAATGCGATGTGCATGCATATGCATTTCTATGTGGAGCACACGACAGCTGCTCACCTTCCGGTGCAATGCTCAGGTTTTTGCCATGGAAGTACAAATCCCCAGTACTCTGAATTTTTATGCATATTTGAATAACAAGTAAAATTATTTTTTGTCGAGATTCGTGCGGTGCATGAGTTCATCTAATTAAATTTTGTTATTCAATCAATGATGATTATGTTTTTCAATGGCCAAAACAAATTGGCACCAAAATTGTTGATAATTCGAAAACCAACCGCCAAACTATAAAGCTAACATTTTGGCCATTAAATATCAGAATGGGTGTGAAAACGATTGGATGTCAGTTGCAATTTGTGTAACAATGCAGCGCTCAATGCGACAAGTTTTTAATTAAACACCTATAACAACAAAGCTGACAAAAATCCCACCGGGCAGGCAACTAGCAACAATGACAGCAACGCAATTGTTGCCCCAACAATAGCCAAAAATTGCCCAATGCCCATCCTTGATTATCGATCATTGTTGTGTGTGTGCATCCTGTGGACTGGGGTCTGCTGTAAGGGAATCAAATTTCATAGCAGATATTTTAATTAACGTAGCATGCCAAATCGAAATTTTGTTGGCTGACCCAAATTGGTACTGCAACCAGTTATTACTCATGGTAACTTTAGCTTGCCCAGCACGCAGATAAATAAAGCGTTTTGGTTGCATTTATCCGCATAATGACGTCAATAATTATGGCCAATGCCAATTAGCAATGGTCCGTTACTAATGGCCTTCTAAATGCCCATATGCATGTGCTGTTAGCCATGTTTGCTTTGTTCATTTATTATAGGTAAATATTGCACCCTCATTACTAATTGCTGCCAGCTTATTTATTTTATGTTGCTTAAAGTGCTTTTCAAAGTGCATTTTCCCTCCAGCAAACATCATTAATTGCATTCGGATAACACGCACGAATATTTCTATATAGTAAGTGAGCAATTTATAAAAGCCCAGAATAGTAATTATAACAGTATTATATATTCTTTGGTCACTTTAATAATATAATAATAATATTGTTGTTACAAGATATAAAACTGAATCATTAAAAGAAAATATCTTCTGATATCTGTCTAGGTGTCTCTCTATGTATTATTATTTGGTCACTTTGATAACATAATAATAATATTGCTGTAACAAGAAATACAGTTTAATCTGTAGAAGAAAAGATCTTCTAACGTCTGTCAAATTTTCTTTCTATGTGCTCGACTAAGTTAATCTTTAGAAGTTATCTATATACCCAAAATTCCATATGTTATCGCACTTTTCGGTCTGCTTATCTCCTCACTGAGTTTTATTTTCTACCATATGCTATTGCAAGCATATATTCTCAAATCCCTTTATACTCTAAAAGGCTTAAAATGTTTGTTTCAGTTTTTTTAAATGCGATTTATTTTTATTATTGTAAGCGCGCCGAGTTGTAAGCCTTTTTGCATAGTAGTAACCCTGTCCCTTAGTTTCCTTCAGTAATTTGGATTTGTTTCTCTGTTTATTTCCGTTGTCGCAGTGGTTTTTGCGAAAGTTTTTTTTTTCTTCTTTTGTCATTTGTGTTGGTTTAATCCCTTTAATGGGCAACTAAATTTGCCGGAGGCCTTATTGTTGTTACAGTTAATAGCTAAATGGTTGCCAAAGGAGCTCAGCTAACCGATAATAAATTAACATCACTCATACGCCCTGTTGGACACATATGTAGAGAAGAGTAAAGTTGTAAAAATTTTCCAGACTGGCTAAAATTTGTTAACCATTTCAGATTTCAGTAACGTTAAGGCGCTGCGCATACTAAACTCAGAGCTGGCAGACACTTTGGGCAATTTGTTGTCGCGGGCCTGTGCCAAAACGCTGAATCCACATCAAGTTTATCCGGCTCCGCATGTCGAGCACTTGCCGCAGCTGTTGCAAGACTTGGATGCCGCTAAGCGACTGCAGGACGCAATGCTGCAACTGGCGGGTGAGTCATCTCAGCTGCTTGTCATTTTTAAATATTTAAGCAGTCGCCGCCGCGAAGGAGTCCGTGCTGAGTGGACTTTGTTGCCTGGATGTCACTGGCAAGCGCACACTTCCGGCCAATAACTACGCGACAAGTGCACTTGCGAGTGCGGCCATCCAGAAAGCTGGAAAGCAATGCCCTCAATATCCATTTCCATTTTTTACTAGCATCTGCATTTGCATTTTCAGGGCGCTGTGAGCAGCACTATGAGTGCAATCACTTCCACTTGGTGGCCGACACGGTTATTGCAACGCTGCATGCGGCCAACAATTTCTTTGAGTGCGCCAAGCCCTGGGAGTTGAAGGAGAATGGCAAAACGCCCAATGCGCAACGCCTGCAGACAATAATCGCAATGACAATGGATGCTTTGCGACTTTGCGGCATTGTGTTGCAGCCAATGATGCCACAGCTAACCAGCCGACTGCTCGATAAACTCAACGTGTCCAGCTCCGAGCGCAGTTGGCAACATTTGAACGATAGCTTTGCCACCGGCAAGCAACACAATCGCCAGCTGGACAACCAGAGCAGTGCATTGCTATTCCAGCGCATTGTGGAGCATCACGATAAATCTACACAAGAGAATAAGCAAGAATCATCCTTGTCGCAGTCGTCCAAGCGCAGCACAACCAAAAAGGAGCAGAAGACAGCAAAGAGAATGTCCTGAATTGTCCCCCCCCCCCACGTCTCGTAGCTGCAATAAACAGTTACTGAATTCTTTACTCTCCACTGAATTTATTCATTTGGCTGCGTGTTGTGACATTTATGAATTGTGTTTTAGGGCACGCCGCGTATGCTTAATCTAAATAGCTAGTCCGAGTGGCCACAAATCAAAGTCCAAGCAGCACACAACTGGGCACATTCTGCCAGGTAGCCTGAGGGACACAATTTGGCCCTGCGCTCATTAAAATCCACTTAATTATGTGGAGCCAGCGGAATTGCGTTTCCCGATACAACAGAATCTGTATCGCACTCGTATTCCGGCCGCATATCAGCGGGCATATTTTGTTATTTATTACACATAATTGAGATACGTTTTACGTGAACAAGCGTTATTTATGAGCAGTAGGCCAAGTGGCAAAAACATCTGCGATGCCTTCAAGAGTATTTAACAATTTCAGCCTAAGAAAAACAGTTTAATTAGTCCCCAATCAAGCCAGTCAAGCTTAAAGTAAAGCAGACAACTAGAATTAAATCGTGGGAATTAATGAAAGAAAACTGCTCAACATGTTCGAACTCACCCGTAGAATAATAACAATCTATCATCAGCAATTATATAATTTATTGAGTATGAATGAAGTCCAGTTGCACGCAATTCTAAGATGAAGCTGCTATCCAGAATCGTGCTCGATGTGGTAAGAACCACAGCATCGGCTGCCAATTAGCACCGAAAGCACCGATGCCCCGCCAATACAAGGAAACACCATCAATTTTTGTTGTAGTGGTTGTAATAGAGGGGGAGGAGGAGTGTCTAAGCTGGCGTTGCAGATGATTGTGTGTTGATCATGCGAGTGGTATGCCCATGCGAGGATGGTGTGCCAGCAATTTGGAAGCACCTTTCACATTTGTTTGCAACAAAGTGGCAGCAACAGCTTGCCGCACATTTGCGTAAACACACGTAAAGTGGGCCTAATTAGCGAGCTAGACAGATGCGTGGTAGGACGATATGCAGTGAACGTGATTTTGGCGTGTGCGTTGTTTTTAAACGGCATTTTGCTGTAAACTGCATTTGTGGATGCCCAGAAGAGTTGTGCTCGTTTGTGCTACCAGAGGCAACAAAACTGTAACAAATGCATAACTCAGCATGCAAACGATTCGAGAAAGCTCTCTCTGAGGTCTTTGGCCAATTAGTAATTACTTACAGTCAATTTTATAACTTTTGAGTTAAAATACATAATTATTAACATAAAGAAATATTCAAAATTATTTCCCTGAACTAACAAAACTTTTCCATAAGCAAAGCAAAAGTAATGCATACATTAGAATTGGAAGTTTAATATTACAAAGCTGAAGTACTGCTTAAAACTCGCTTTTTATTCACAAAACATTAATAAAGTACTGAGTACTGTGTTTGGTAGTCGAAACTAAGATTTAAACATTCTGAACATAATTCGATTTATTTTAAGTAAAGATTTTCTCACCATTATTTAAAGACACCGTGTTATGTAATCGCGTCAGTTTTTTAATAAATTGCAATTCGCTTGTAAAAAACGGATGCTGTGGGAATGAAGCTTAAAGTGGTTGGCTTGTTGCAAGAAAAACAGCAATAAGAGGAACAACTTGCTTGTCTTGTTGCCCTTGCATAATAAATTTAATTATGAACGTGAAGTCAGAAAAACAGGTGGGCAGGTGTAACCAGGTGAGGGCAGGTGAGGGCCAGCCAGCAAGCGTTCAGCTGTGGCCGCAGGATGCCAAACATTGAAGGTCGCCGCCTAGGGTAATACCATTAATGATGGAGTTTGAGTGCGGCTTGATCTGGAGAACGTACGTGAAGGAGCGCATTATTGTTGGTGCACTTTGATTAAATGCCACTGCAGGTGAGTATCTGTGTTGCACTTGCGCCTACTGCGTGATTGTGATGCATAATTAAATTGCATTGCTTGTGTTACTCGGCATATGCGGAATGCCATAATCAAATTAGTTTGGCTCTATTATGCATTGGCACTGCCTGGAGCGCATTTCATCAATCTCAAACAGACAGATGCAACATGGGCTGGAGTGAGGAAACAGAGCACAAATGGATTTCCTTTGGTGAACAAGTGTGCAGACAGGCAGACAACTGGCATTGGTAGCCTTCGTCTTTTGTATGCAGCATCCGATTAAAAATGCCCAAAATAGCACTTGAATGATCTGCACTCTACAATCTGATAGAGCAGCTGCCGAAAGACCAGAAGCAGCTGCAGCCATTTTTCAAGGAGGCAGCCCTTGAGTTCTTCAGAGTTGATTGCTTCGATTTAAGTTGTCCGTTTCCTACTTTCATACTCAAAAGTAAATTGTGCTCTGATTAAAATTTCTGCAGCTTTAATTTTCACACTTCTGCGAGTGCTTTAAGCAACTTTCTGTTCTGGTATTGCTTCTGCTCATCCAGGGTGCTCCTGGTGGTCTACTTAGTCAGCATGATGCTGGGCATGCTCTGACTGCGTTTTCAAGTGAATGATGCGGCAAGTTCAACAGCTCCAAGTGCTGCAAATGGCAATTCACGGCTTTGGTGTGCCACTCGGTTATGAACTGAGTTTTATTTCTTTTAATATTTTCTACAGATGCAAGCAAAAATTGTTAAGGTAATTTCAACAAATTAAATTTTACAGTTTTCCCATAAAAAATGTATATTTAATATATTTATTTAAATATCACTTTAATAATAAAATTGAATATAAATTAATAACAAACTATAAATAATAAAAACTAGGTGTCGATTATTCTAGTGCAAATATATTTTTTTTACAATGTACAATTTAAACAATTTATTCTTTGTGGTTAGAGTGCAATAAATGTACAGTCTAAATTGGGTCAGCAGCCAGTGGCAAGGATTTTCTAATTTGCGCATAGACGGATAAAATATATTAATTTAACAAAGCATATTTAGTATTTAATTAAATTAGCTCGTTAATTAGCGTCGATATTTGTTTAAGCTGTAACCAAAGCAATAAAAGGCAACTCGAACTATTTCAAGTATGCCATAATATTATTTTTAAGCCTTTTTTAAGCCAAATCGTCCACAGTCTAACTGCTTTGCTGCCTTGCATAATTTGTAATTAAATTTCATTAAAAATGTTACCAAAATCCTTATTCTTCTGACACGCACAAAAGCACAAACACACAAACACACACACACACACACCAGATGCATCGCTAGCAAGGATCGTCCCAAACTATGTGAGTCATTATCCCTTTTAATGAATTTTTCTGCTTGCCCGGCTTATACTTTTTAGTATTCTGTGGCAACCCCTATTTTGCTGTTGCCCAACTTTTGTCTCCTCTCTCGCTGCAGCCGTTGCCAAAGTAAATATTTTACTATGGCACTATTTAAAGCATACTTTCAGGCTGTGGGCTGTCGTCTGCTGGCACAGCTGGAGAGTCCACAAAGCACGCAGCAGAAGCAACAGCAACAGCAACAACACTGCGGAAGCAACAGACTGTTAGCCATTTTATTTGATATTTTTTTAGGTCAAAATGTCGTAAGATTTTTATTAACCTCAAGCTCGAGGATGTTTGTGTCTGTGTTTTTCTGAGTGTTGTTCGAGTGTTGGTGTTGCTGTTGCTTAACAAAGCTTTAAATGCGACTTAGTGTTAGAGCTAGTTGAATGTGCGATCAAATATGTAATATTGGTCATGTCAGAGCTTCATTACTTATTTGCTCTATTAATGCACATTTAGGACTTTGGAATACTATACAAATAGGGGTAGTCTTTGTTGGTCATTGTTTTCTCAGGGATAAAAACTGTTCGGTATTTGCCCATTTAGTTATTTTTATCAGTCATCAGAGTTGCTGACTTCTACTTAAATATAAACAAGGAACAACTTTTGATGAAAAGGAAATGGGAATTAATTTGCAGCTGCCCTTTTTGTGTGCTTGTTTTTTTTTTCTATTTCGCGTGCATCACAATGCAATAAATATGAGCTGTGAAGCCAAAAGTCAGAGGTAGCAAAAGCAAAATATTTTATTAAAATGCAAAATGGTAATTTGAAGTTTCCAAGCAATTGCTGGAAAGCTCAAGACTGGCAGGATGACAGTAGACAGATAAGCGAAGCAAAACTAATTTAAAATGAAATATTCTGTCTGTTGTGAGTTGTGCTTTTGAATGTGTATGTTTTCGACTATGTTTAAATCTGCACGTATCTTGTCTGTATAAATTTTAGAGTTATTAAGTTAAATGTTACTAATGTTTAATGTTATAACTGTGTCAACCGTCAAAGTAATTTGATACTACTATCAGGGTTAAAGCGAAGACAACTAGCAGAAACTATGGGAAGAAAAGTAATAGACATTAATTCCACTGAATATTCATGCAATTCTGTGCTTTGGTTTTAGCTAAGATTGAGAAATTATTCAAAATATTAAAAAGAACACCTTAGTAATTGTTATCGCCTGTTAAAGGTTACACGCAACGTAGCCTAGCATTACAAGATGCTCAAAAGTAATCTATAGCAAATGGATAAACAGTAAAGGACAAGAATAGGTGGAGAGCTTATATTTAAATCATATGAGATTTGTGCGCTTAGTCCTTAAAGATTGAAACTCGGGTGGTCAGCTTGATAGAGCCACAATGGAGTGCATATGAGTGTAAAATATTAACTATGTGGACTATGACACGGAGTTAATGGCATACCCTCATTTCCTTTGTGAGTAAAAAAAGTGCGAGGACGAAGGACGAAGGAAGATGCGAGTAATTAATACCACTCAACCTGGTTCAGAAGAGGTTTCATTTCAAAGCGCACAATGGAGCCAGCCAATTAAAAATGACAATGACATAAAGACAAAGCTTAAATTCGTCTTGTGACAATAAATCCACTTGATTTCCTCTCATATGGCTCAGCAGACTGTCGACTTTCACGTGAAAGGAATGTGGAATAAATGGAATTGCCCCTCAGCAGTTGGCGTTGAGCCGCTTTAAATGTTTTTGTTTGTTTTGCTTTTGTGGAATGAAACACAGAAGCAACAGATTCAACATTTGTCGCTACGAGTATTTTTCGGGGCACAAACAACTACATAAAAACCAAAATAAAAATGAAATACAAATCTGAGCATAAATCTCATCAATCAAATGGAATTCTGCGCATAAAGTTATCGGCTCAACTTGAAGCATATCTGCTTCACACAACTAAAATAAACTAAATTTTAAGCTCCCAGTTTTTAGATCTCGAACCTTTTTGTTTTGGGCGATTTCACTTTATTGTTACAATCTGTTAAAGAAGGTTTCCCCTGTCTGGCCTACAACCATTTCCGAATTTTAAAAACTGTGTTGCTTTATATCTCAATTTTACATTAAATGTTTATATTTATTCTGCTATGGCAGCATTTGGTCAGCTTTAGGGCTTGTTATATTTGTTATTTTTGGTTAGCTCTTCCATTAAATCGAGTGGCAAATAAAAAATAAAAATTATTGTTATGCTTGGTTTATTGTATTGTGGAATTCAAACTGCATTTATACAATATTTACCAAATACTTCAATGGAATTTAAAAACGTTATTTATAAAGTTCAAATGGCAATTTGCTTGTTAGTTTATGTGCTACAAAGTGCCAACAATATCAATTTAATATTATGTTTATATTTTTTATTTTTATTATTTTTTTGCGAAATGGATTTAAATGTTGCTACTTGCCAATAATAGACTATAATTTATAATTTATACTTTTTTTTTTTTTTGTAGCAATCGCGAGAGCTTAAGAGTTTAGTCAACTGATAATATAATATTTTTTTATTTTTTGTTTTATATTTTTATATTTATTTGCAATTTTGTTGTTTTCGTTGATAGCTATGTTTGAGCGTGGAATTTGGCTATCTAGTGATAAGCGCTTAATAAAGCCACTTAATTATTTATGAAAATGAATTTGATTTAAGTATATTCAAGATTATATAGCGGCATGTGCCTATATTGATTAGGTTGCACGATCAAGACCGATTTGTGTCAATATGCCGTTGGGTGGAGCTCAATTTGACTGATGTAAATGGATTGTGATTATGGACCGACGGGCTTTTGCTGCGGCTGCTGCCACTTGACATTTTTGTGATGGAAATTTTCACGTCAAGTGCAGTTTGGAGGACGCTAAATAGCTATTAACAGTGAGGATTTTTGGGTACCTACAACCACAAAATTTTTGTGAATAGAGGGCATTGCCTCCTCTTGGTAAAACTTTGCTGCCGCCGATATTTGAAAAGTTGTTGCCAATTTTGCAGAAGCACTTGAACAAATTAAAATTCGCGTAATTATCAGAAATTATTGCTGCCGGCTTACCCGACACAGCAGGCCTTTAATAGACAGCAGTGTAAAAAGTGCGTAAAGTTCAAAATCCTTCTGAATTATGCATAAAGTTTATCCAAAAGTTTGAACTAATCGATAAGTTGGGTTAGGCAAGACAAGGTAAGGGTAATTGCTAAAGTATGCGCACTGTTGGCCAAAACTTCTCTTTGGATGTGTTGGTCCTCAAGTGTATGTGTTCGCTTGTGTGTGTGTGTGTGAAACAAAGCATGATTAATGATAACTGTGGCCAGCAATGTATATATCATTTCGGTTAGCAAATAACAAACATCAGAGCTAGCCATGGCCAGAATCGGAGAAATCAAGATAAATAGCGTTTGAAATGTTGCTGTTGCTTTTCAACTGAAACTAAATTTGTTATACACTCGAATGGAGCGCAGAATGCTGACATGTTGGAACGTTCGTTCTGAATCTGGTTCTCGTTCTCGCTCTCGCACTATATAAATACAAAAAAAAAAAAGTAAATAACAACAAAAGCAGCTACAAAAACAACGGCAATAAGCAACCACAGTGACAACGAGCACATTTGCAACATTTATTGAGTCGTTGAACGAGTTGAATGAGTTTGAATTTTATTTTTAAACGCTCTCAGACTGAAGTGAACGCAACAAGGACTAAGCGAGCATACGCTATTTAAATATTGATTTCCGAACAGTGACAAACACGCACTCCACACCCAAACACACATATACACACACATATGCACACACAAATACAGTGGTAGTAAAAATACTGTAGCATTAAGTGCCGCTCATGCAAATTGGCAACAAGCTCTGCAAGGGAAAGCAAATTAAATAAAAAATAAGACAGTTAAAAATTGGTATATTTACCCACAAAACATATCTAACCAGCATTTACTGTTATCTTATATGAACTTATGTTTATTAAGATTTGTTTTATAACTCAATACCAGCTGAAAGAATAGCTTAGATTTAAATTTTTCATTAAATCCATCAAATCGAGTTTACATTTTAAGAAAGAGAAAAATGTTGTGATAATGTGAATAATGAGAAGAAAACAACGTGCTTTGAAAAACTTATTTAAGCAAGCAATCAAAAAAAATTTACTATTAAAAATAAGTAACAAAAAAAGGTTATCTCAAATTCTGCCGTGAATCAGAATAGTTAATTGTAAATATTGAATTCCAAGTCAGCAAGAAGTTTGCTAAGCAAAGCCTTTAAGTATCGAGAAAACCACCAACTCACATTGCTGTGGGCTTCGATAGGATCTGAAAGTATTTGTAAAGCTATTAGCCGTAACCTCCAGAGGATGCCGGCCAAAGCCAGAGTCAAAGCCAAACACAAACAGACGATAATTAGACTCATTGAGTGAAGATGCCTGCTGCAATGACTCCTTGCCAGCGTGAGCAAATTGTGCTTAAGAGCCAAAGGACTTAAAAGTCAACTGCAGTTGCAAGTGCAAGAGAATATTGCAGCCTGGGGTTCCCATGGGTTGTTGGTCATTATCTGTGCAACGTGAAAAGCGATTTACCAGCACCATGAATTATTTGGAACTATAAATGCTGCAAATGTGTGGAATTTACGATAAGTGATTGTCAGGTGCAGGTCGCACAATCTATGAAATCCTTCAGCCACAAAGTGCCTGCAACGCAATACCGTACGTATCTACCAAAAACAGACAGCAAAAAGTCAGTCAGTGAATCAGTCAAGCGTTGCGGCTGCCCCTCAATCAAGCATATAAAATGCTCAAATTGGTTTCCCGTGCCAAAGCATGCGTTAAAATGTTGCAGCCAAGTTTTACAGAGTTCACTGAGGCGAAATTCGTTGCAAGCTGCCGCCAACGGCATGCATTGCATGAAGCTCAAGCTGAATACTCAAATTGAAAATGTCGTACGTCGTTTAATTTAAAATTTGTAAAACTAGGCTACGGTTTACAGTTTTGTAGTGGGTTAAGGAGCACATTCACTTGACCAATTTCCCCACATTAACTTTGCGTAGGCCTTAAATTTGGTAATGGGTCAGCGAACACATTTATTGAACGAATATGTTACCACATATTCTTAAACGCAATGCCGTGCAGCTATTTTAAAATTTTAATAAACCGTTTAAATATGCGGCTGCCACATCATTTAAATGCATTCTGAATGCATGCTGCAAAAGCATAGATATTTTTCATGCGCCAGCAAACAAACATCAAATATTTACCTTTGAATATTGCACGAGCAGAAAATCCATTTACGAGGTCATTTCGAATATTTCCATACCAGTGGTAGTTATGCCAGAAGAATGCTTGAGCTGCCATTTATTATTTTTTTTTAAAGCTCAAATATATAATAGCTTCAAAGAGCTTCAAAGCATATCGTACACAGAATAAATAATAAAAATGCTTAAAAATATGAAAATAAACATAAATATTTAATTTCGAAAAAGCTGCTTTGAATCCTAACCCCAAGTTTCTTTATAATATCTTTGTACAGACAAATGTCAAATATTTTATTTGATCGCATATGAATAAATATATATTTGGATAAGTATCGCAGTTGCTCATTTGAGTTTGTGCATTGATTTAGTCGCCACTTCGGTCTATCGATGATTCAATCTCAAATCTCTATTAGTTTTTCAGTAGTAGCAATAGCTTTATGCATTAACTTAAAATATTTTGTGCATTGACAATGGAGCTGTGTAAAAAACTTTAGTAAAATTGTCGTCTGATTTTATATGCAATGAAAGTTGGCCACCGCACAAGCCGAACATCGTTGATGAACCCTTGTTGGGTCAAAGTGCATCCGAAATGCTTGCTGTGGCATTAGTGGTGTCTCTGTCTCAGTGGTTTTTGGTAGTAAAATGCATAAAATAATAAAGTTTTTTTTGAAACACTCACTGTCAGTTAACAACTTTCATATTGGTCTCAAATTTGACGTGCTCTCGTTTTTCCTTTTACCATTCCAAAACTTTTGATGTTTTTTCTTGCTGGTCGTTGAGTGGCAAACGTCTTTGCTTAAAGCTATTTGAAAATGATTGGCTTTTATGTCAATATGGATCTTACTTGTCTTTACAATATATTCCACTCGTCCTGGCATCAAGTTTATTTTAAATTTTTCTATAAATTCTTTTTTATTTTTTTTTTCGTTTATGCTCGGTATTCTTTTAGTGTTTTTATTTTGAGTGGCCGAATAAAGCACAATAAATATACAAATAAATTTTTATACATTTTTTCTGGCATTTCGCCAGCAGGCGAATGTCGCCGATTTCTCTTCGCATTTTAATAGCGCTGAGAAATGTTGGTCCAAGCACTTTGGCTCTGCTATTCAGCTAAAATAAAGCATCTTGGCTTCTGACTTAAAGCTTGGCCAGTACGTGGCCTTAACAAGTGGTGGGTGTTTCAGAAGCATGTTTATCTTCCTGTTAAGGACTTTCATTAAATTTTAGATTATACACCTTGCAATTGCCACAATATATATTTCCTCCTCGCTGCTCTCAGCCGTTGTTGGTTAACGGAATGCCATAAATCTTCCATTGCCCATGTATAAGTTAAAGCGAATCCAACCAGAATTAAATTAAAGTGCCAGCTTCTGCTTCAGGTCACAAATCAAATTTTCGCACCGTCTCGGTAGCAAATAATAAAGAACGAATACCAGAATGTGGTTTGGATAAATCACATTTGCAATAAGTTGTCGATAAACCAAAACGTAAAATAAGCATTCGTCGCTAAATTTTATATTTCCCACTTGGCTGATGCGGCGAACTTGAAATAATTGTGTGCACATAAATTAAAGACTAAAAAATCAAAATCAACAAAATCAAATTGAACAGAAGAGGATTTGGGTTGATTTTGAATTCGATTTGCTGGGCAGCAGGTGGGTCAGTCAGTGGGTGTGTCAGTAAGTCAGACAGACGTGTTAAAAGTAGCACGCACAATTGATTTATGAAAATTTATTGCGCACATGTGGCGTATACACAACACATGTTGGTATATCCTTGCCAAGGATATAAATGTGTATCGCCAAAAAAATTACAATTAACGGCGACAGGTTTGGGTCCATGCTTCGAGGCATAGAGTATCTGCGGTTTACATGATTTCATGAGGCGTTTAAACAGCTTTACAAATACCTACTCGTTCGAGGGTAAAAAAATTCTTAACAACGGTAATAAATAATGCGATTCTGGAAAATCTAGTTATAAGAAAAATTTAATGTACGATAAGTACACGTGTTGAAAAAGTTATATTAAGCTATAAACATTTATAAATATTACTTACTGGAAAAGTGATTTATTTTCTTATGCAATCAATGACAGATGACAAAGCAAGATCTGAAAAAAATACGAAAATATATTCCAGTAATTTATACTTCAACTTGAGGATAGTTACCATTGAAAAAAGACACAGGTTATTATTCTAGAAATCAAGGAATTATGCAAATGTTTGTCATCCGTCCTTTGACGTGAAGGAATCTTTTTACCTTTTATTGTTAGATATTGTGATTTAAAGCGTCATGTGCCAAACATCGCTCTTTTTGTGGGGTAATAAAATCCGATGCATAAAAGCTAATGAGCCCAGAAAAACAAAACAAAAAACATTCGTGGCTGTTGTTAGAGCAAACACGCCCATCACGCCGCCTCAATCACATAATGAAAATCGTGGCCATATTGCAGTGCTTACATTGCTTCATAAAATCAAGGACAGCTCAGACAAGCTCATAAAATGACGGCGATCGACGGCTACCTACTTCCAAAATCGCAATAAAATTTACGCAAATCGTTGAAGTTGTTGTTTTTGCTGTGGATGATGTTATTGCTATGCATAAATTTGGGAAAAAATACAATCAAATGTCCAAAGAATGCGAGTCAGCAGCTGATTTATACGCTGATAATAAAATAAAATTGTTGCGCATACGCCTCATTGAACGGAAACAAAGCAAATGCATATATATATAAATATATATATATGTAACAATAAAGAGTATGTCATGCTGGAAATGTTTGACACATTGAAAATAATAACGAAAAGCATCAAGTTGTCATCGTTGAAATTTCAAGTACACAAAATCCACTTACAAAATGAACTCAGACGCAGATAGCAACCAGGGGCATGTGGATAGCACATCTTTGGATAGTTCCTTCTTCGAGACACTGTGGCCGTTGATATTGGATGATAATCAGTGCCGCCTGCAAAGCGAATCCACTGATTTTTTTGTGCCGCGCAAGACATTTGATATGCTGCATTGGCATACACTGTTGGCCGATGTGGGCTTTCCGGACTATCAACAGCCGCATGACCTGCGCTGCTGTGAGGCCGCCAAAAAGCTGAATGAATCCGAAGAGCACGCCGAAAAGGCGGCCAATGAAGCTGCTCTGCTCCAGAGTGCTGCGGCACATGGCGATTTTAATCCATCTGGCTCAAGGGCCATTTTTTCTGTGGACAAGCAAATCGAGCATCTTCGGCAAAAATGTGAACACCGCCAGAAATTGGCTTATGACTTTGCTAATCGCAAATATCCGTGGACCATGTCAAGGCAGTCTCACGACCATGGCTTTACTCTAACGGCTGAGCTTCTTCAACGTTTCCGGTGCCCCATGGAGCGCAAGATATTGGAGGGCATCAATCAATACAACTGCAAGTTGATGCTGATTGATGCAAGCACCGATGTCTGTGTAAATGACCTTAAGCGCTGGATCAAGTTCCGCCCCTATGCTCAAATGTTGGCCATTGTTCGCTGTCCACGTCTCGAGCGTCATTTGCAGTTGCTCAATGTGTTCAACACGCTGATGGTGGAGGAGGACATACAGAACAGTTGGCACCAGGAGCTGCAGATCTCTCTTTGTACAGGCCTTAAGGAGGCCAAGAGACTGGAGCTGCTTACCAGCTGTGCAGAGCCATTTGTGTTTATTTTCTCGCGTTATCGCGGTCTTTGCACCTGCGATACCTTCACAATTTTGTGCAGAACCTAATGTAATTTCATCATTTTCAATGTGTTAAATACGCTGAAAATTCAAGACCAACAAATTAGTCTTAATATCAAAGTATTAGTCTTAACGTAAAAACCTATTCAATGAAATGCGGCTTACAAGAATTATTTCCACAATCTACTAATTCATTATACGAGTATAAGTTACAAAATTTTTAAGTGAACCGAACATATTTTCCCGATGTGATCTAGCACAACTATTATGATTATTTTCATATAAAAATTATACTTTGCTCTTTCATTCTTTTTGTTTTCTTTGAAAAATGTTTGTATATATATATGTATATGCTTCTGCATTAATAAATGATAAAAGTAAAAATATTCTTAATGTCATAAAAGCTATTGAATGATTCAAAAATTAAGAATGATCTTGTCAATGAAGCCCATCTAGGTTTGATTTCTTCGTTCTCTGTATTTTTTTTCTTATGATTATCTGATGCATCTGATTCTAAATACATAAAAAAAAAAACAACAAATGACATACAAATTATACTGGTTAACTTGCATCGTTGATCTGTGATTATTTAGTTTTTGTATTATAGGCATCCAATCTTTATTTTGTAATATCAGCATTTCTTGAATTCTGTTGGTTCTGTATAACTTTATAGTACTTATTTTTAAATTGGAACACGGTTTAAATAAAATATCGATCATTTAATGTGAAGCCGTTGAGAAGCATTGTATTAATTAACTTAAAGATATTACACATAAATATGAGTTTCATGCTTTTTGATGGGTCGTCAATAGGCCATCAATTGCCCAAGACTCCTGTAGTGGTTGCCTAATGCGCCAATTAACGTATGCCATAACGCCTCAATGGCAATCAAAGCACTTGCAGAGAGGGCACAATTTACAACGCACATGCAATTCCTGCTGCTGGTTTGGATGTTGGGCTGTTTGTTGCGGAAGCAATTCACCTTGGGGAGCAGTCAAATTGGTCGGGTATAGATGTCTCAATAGGGCGTTGGAGCAGGCGGGAAATGACTGGAGCTGTCATGAATGCCAATAGTGCCAGCTTTGTGGGCCATTAGCCCCGTAACTTGAAAGCAAGTTGCGGGCCAACAAGAAGCATATTTCATTTCATTTATTTTTCAAAACGAATGAAATTTACGCGAAATTCCAACAAATTACCACAAAAGCTTAACAAACTTGAGCTGATTATAAAAGTTGCTGTGAAAAAAGGAAACCCTGTAAGCCACAACAACAATGCCAGCCAACCTCCCCTAAGAGAGGAGGAACCATTCCTCCAGCCAAACAACAAAGATTGGCTGAGTTTATTGTTGTTAAAAGTTTTGCCAACGTGTAGTTACTTAAACAAGTACATACAGACATAACATCGCATAATGCTATTCTCAATATTATTATATTTGCATGCAAAAATTGCGTTAACACATTAAAAGTTATCTTATCATGAAATGCGGACTTTAAATTTTGCACCTAATCTGCGAATATTGAGACGCTCCGATCGTTGGGGAATTTCACAGCGCACTGAGAACTAAATGACGTCCAACTAAATATGCATATGATAATTCCCAGCCGATTGCTCAGTTTTGCTCAGTTCATATCAGCTACAGTTCTGAAACGGTTTTAATCGCATAGCAGTTGTTGCTCTCAGTTGCTACTCAGCCTCAGCCTTTGTCTTGCTCCAGCATTTCCCACTCAACAATCTTCTTTGCCAGAGGAAGTCTCCCGGCTTAACTGGTATTTCCATGAATCGCTGCATACAAACATTGCGTTACAATATAAAAACAAAATACGAGTTTTGCTTATCTTCATTTAATAAGCGTGAATCGTTGCTAAAACGCAAATATAAAGTATGCATTTTTGTAGGTGCAAGTTCTTATAAGAAAATAAATAGATTAGATTTGAACAGAATTAAAGATATAATATTATTTTGTTATAGTTCGACTTGTGTTATTCGATGTTTACTGATTAAAGTCTTGCCTCGAACTGAATATTCTAACCTTAGTAGCTAAATTCTACACAAATCTGTGACTTGTCGATCCCGCATATTTATATATTTTTTTTTATATACATATATATATATTTACCTATATATACATTATTTTTATATATGTGCTGTCAAACTTGTTTCGCTTAGAAAAAGTACGCAGATTCTTTACAGAGCGAATTACAAATAAATAGATGCGAATAGAGAGAGAGAGAGAGAGAGAGAGAGAGACAGAGAGAGAAAGAGAGAGATAGAAAGCAAGAGATACACATTGTCCAAACCAGTTTAAAGACAACACAGAAGAGAAAATGAGAAGAGCTTCATAATTTAAATACACATCAAAATATAAACAAATCGCCTGCGTAAACTGAATAATATTAAAGCACGTTTCAAACCGGAATTTTACAATACCGTATATTTTTCAGCACGTGCTTAACAACATATTTGCATTTTTATATGTTTTCGATACTGACCTATGAACTAGAATCTTATCCAGCTTGCGGAAACCGCATTATTTTCGATGGCAGAGGGGGCTGGGCAAAGCCCGCAAACCTGTCCTCAAGTTGAACTGAATACCACCGGTTGCATCTACGTTTTGGGATTTCACCGCATTGATAGAGAGAGGGAGCGGAGAGGACGAGAGAGAATGCAAGAGAGAGAGAGAGAGAGAGAGAGCGCCTTACTAAAATATGCATTTGATAATACCAAGCTGATTGGCAATGAGCTTGCTCAGTTCACGCACAGCTCATATCAGCTACGGTTCTGAGACGGAGTTCAATGGCGATCACATTGCTGACGGTGATGCTGAAACTGACGCTGCTCAGTCTTTGTCTACAAATTGTCTTGCCCCAGCGTTTGCCACCCAACAGTTGCAACCACATCTTTAGCTACAAGCGGTGGGGCGATAATTGGTATGGGCATGCCACGGTTCCTGTTGATGGCCTCAGAAACGTTCATTGGGTGTTGCGTTTCATGGTCCATAGTGCCAACGTGGTTAGTATGTAGACGGAGGATCAGTTATATGATAATATTCTCCTAATTATTCTTTACCCCGATAGCCGGGCACAGTTGGTGGCTTGGATCCGCATCCGGATAAGGCGACTGCTCTACTAACTATGCACAATGGCGGGCGCCCTGAAGTCTCTGTGAAATTTTCCGGCCACTGGGACGAGCTGCCCAAGTTAGTGGAAATCAAGCTCAATGATGAGGTGCTGTGCACAGCTACCGGATGTGAGTAATCAATTGAGTTAAAAATTTAACATTCAAATTTCTACCAATTAACCCAAGTTCTCAGAAAAATTACTGGGATTTCTACAAATCTTGTTAGCATTCCGTAACAGTTGTTAAATGGCCACAGATACTATAATCACTGCTATCACAATTTAATTCACTATGCATCCAATGAAATAGGTATAAGGGGAAATAGCAAGTAAAAAACCGGCAGCATCAACTGGCCAGTTGATCTAACCGATTTCGCTTTTTAGTCCGAAACGTTGCAAAGACTTCTTATTTTAATTGTAGGATATCACTTTCCATTACTCAGATCAAGTTTATTTCAACTCTGCTCTCGGATTGCATTCAATGTCTTAGATTTTAGTAATGGCTTTGCATCTTGACAATAGGATAATTATGTCCTATAATGTAATCATTCTGGACAAATGTTTGTTTAGCTCCAACATCGATGTCGCTCGAACGAGATCGCTATTAAAATAAAGATATGTGTATAAAACACTGGATTGTAACTCATAAATATTTAGACCAAGTTAAACACAAGCAAAAATTTCTATTATTATCAAATCTCACGTTTTTAGGGATTTTGTAATTATAGATGATGCACCCTATACGACATATACTCGAGAGCTAACCATGTATGTTACATCGTCGGCTGCAGCAGGTAGTTATCCGACACGACCTAGCGGACCTGCATATCTTACTATAAGACCAGCTGCGCAGCCTACAAAAAGGCCTACAGCATATCCTACAAAAAGGCCTGCTGCATATCCTTCAATAAGGCCTGGTGGCAATCCATTCTTGGATGGGCTAACGTCCAGGAAACCAGCTGTTAATGTTGGCAATACTGGCAATACTGGCAATGCTGGCAATGCTGGCAATGTTGGCAATGCTGGCAATGCTGGCAATGTTGGCAATGCTGGCAATGCTGGCAATGCTGTCAGTATTATCAATGTGCCTACGCAGACGAGTCCAGTAGTATATGAGTGCGGCGTGGAGGGTTTTGTTGGCCTACAGATTGGCGGTGAGACGTTGCCTAGAGGACGTTTCCCCTGGCTGGCCGCACTCTATCACGACAGCAATCTGGACGTTAATAAGATCGAGCTGTCCTATAAATGCGTGACAACTTTGGTATCTACACGTACTGTCATAACAGCGGCGCATTGTGTCTACGGTTTCACACCGGCTCAATTGAGGGTTTATGTCGGACGACATGACATAACAATGCACCCCGAAAAAGATGCCAGCCTAATGGCAGTGGAGATGGTGCGCACGCATCCTGATTTTGTCGGCAATCTGGTGCCTGATTCGGATTTGGCTCTATTGGTGCTTACCGAGCTGGTGCAGTACTCCACCTATGTGCGTCCCATTTGCCTCTGGACTAGGAGCACCACGTTGAACATCGGTGACAGTGAGCAAACCTCTGTCGCTGGTTGGGGCACCGACGGCAATGCCAAGCCAACCCGCTTTCCCACAACGGTAAATGTGAAGCCAGTGACAACTGATCAGTGTCTGCGGGAAATGCTCACCGCCAAGGACTTCCTTACGCCTCGCACCCTGTGCGCTGGCAACAGTCAGGGACATGGCCCTTGCTTTGGTGACTCCGGCGGCGGTTTGATGGTACTACGTAACGGCCGTTGGTTTGTGCGAGGGATTGTCTCATTGTCTCAACGAGCCGGCAATAGTTGTGATTTGTCGCGCTACGTCATCTATTGTGACGTTGCTAAACACCTCGACTGGATAGAGCGTAATATTGTGAGATAAGCCATTACAATTGAGCCAAGTAAATAAACAAAAAGCTGCCTGCTTACTATAATAGTTCTATAAGCGACTATGTGTGAATGGAATGGTTGTTGCATTCCGATTTATTTATTCAGTTCTTACTTATCTCCCAAGATTCGATGTCCGAGCTTCTGACGTGTTTTATGCACTCAATCAATTCCAGCACGATGCGGTTTTTTTTTCCTGTTTATTTAGCATACTTGCTTCAGCCGCAACACACTCGGCGCTGTTGAGTAGCTCAGGTCGGCTGCACTTTTATTCGCCTAATGAAGTTCGTCGGGTATACACTTAACAATTAGGCAAGTGAGCTTTCATTTAAAACTGATATTTTTATTATTTTGGGTAATTCCATTAAAACTGCAGCTATGTTGTTGCAACCGTTTCATCTACTGGCCATGGTGCTGACAGTTTCTATTGCTCAACGATTGCCGGAGAACGAGTGTTCTTTTTTTAAATATATACAGTCTGATACTGGTGACTATCTGGGCGAGATTACGCTTCAATTACAAAATGGCCACAATCGCATCGACTTGCGATTCATACAACTTGGCGATCAACGTGTATGTAATCAATGATTCTGAAACTGCACCCCATTCATTCGATATAATTCATTTAGGATACAGTTGGCGCCCTGTTGCCATATCCCGATCAGATTTCAGTGCGCAATAATCTGGGCGATTCTCAATTTCGTGTGGGCCTCCTGCCCAATGATAACGGTGTGCTGCCTAAGCTTACAAAATTCGCATTCAACAACGACTCGCTATGTAGTTCCAGTGATTGTGAGTAATGCTTAACGGTAATCTAGTTCACCAATTATTATATTTGCGTTCACAGATAATCAGCCCTATAATTTCCATAATCGTTTCTATGAGCTATATGTCGAACGCAAAAGTTTTTTTTCTGATTCTGCTTTTGGGTTTCAAGCAATTGTTTCCGATGATACCAAGGCATCAGAGTCACTCTTTTTATCCGGATCCCGTCCACGTATCACTGCGGAGCCTTCTTTACCTTTCTCGACACCGGAACCAAAAAATGACACTTCAACGGCGGCACGTTGGCAAAATTCTCCGTCGACAAGAAAAAATAATATTTTGGAGCCGTCACAAAATTCTCCATCGGTGTTTGAGTGTGGTCAGGACAGCTTTTTAGCTCCTTTTATACAAGAAGGCGAGCAGTATCCTCGTGGCATGTATCCCTGGCTAATAGCTCTCTATCACAAGGAGTCCTTTAAGATAAAATTCAGATGCGGTGGTTCACTCGTCTCAAACAGAGTAGTGATCACTGCTGTCCACTGCGTTTACATGAAAAAAGAGGATAGCGTGGTAGTGAGCTTAGGACGTTACGATCTGGAAAATTATACTGAGGATGGAGCCGAGCTGCGCCATGTGGTACGCATCCTGAATCATCCAGAATATTCCACGCGTATATCGCAACAGCCCGATGCGGATATTTCGCTGCTCACACTGGAACGGCCCGTTATGTGTGTTAAGACCTCCTGCTAAGTTATTATTATCTATTGCTAGACATTTAATCTTATTCTGCAGTTTTTCTGACGTCATTAAACCCATATGCCTGTGGGAGGCAGCAGAAGGCGAAACTGTAAACGAGATCGGTACAGTTGCCGGCTGGGGAGCGGATCAGAAGGGCAACCCTGTGACACGTTTTCCGCATGATGTCACAGCAAAGATAGTTACGGAAACAGAATGCGCTAATAGGATGAGAGTGCCGAAGGTCCTCGGGCGCAGTTTTTGTGCTGGCAATCTGGATGGTTCCGGTCCCTGTTTAGGCGATTC
The DNA here is from genome assembly GCA_035042365.1 of Drosophila dives. Taxonomy (NCBI): domain Eukaryota; kingdom Metazoa; phylum Arthropoda; class Insecta; order Diptera; family Drosophilidae; genus Drosophila; species Drosophila dives. The sequence continues at coordinate 93,933 of JAWNLJ010000447.1, read as the reverse complement.
CGGTGGCGGTCTGATGATTAAACGCAACAACCGCTGGCTACTCAGGGGCATTGTTTCCGTCGGGCAACGTAGCCTCACTGGGATCTGCAACAACACCCATCAGTATGTGCTCTACTCTGATGTTTCAAAACATTTGACATGGATAAACCAGAATATAAAATTGTCCTAATGAGTTAATAATCAATATTGAAAATATTAAATTATTAATCAAAAAAAGTAAGTTATGTAAGTTATAATGAGAATTTTATTACGTATTAGGCTATCATACAAATGAGTTAATAAAGTAAAGTATTTGCATGAAATTGAGATCTGAATAACAATTTGTTTGCTTCTTCTTATTTTCCAAATTTCATTGATTTGAAATTATAAAGAAAAACGTACAATATCATTTTACAATTATGAGTCATCATTTAATATCGAAAAGTGCCAACCAATTCCATTAAGTAGAAATTTCCATTATTATTTTTAAGGTTATGGGACGAATGGTATTTAAGCTATGATGATCGGTTGTATTTGTAAAGTTTAGTTCTGTGGAGTTACAACTCAATGTGAAAATATTAAAGTTTTGTTTTAAATTACACTAAATTTGTTACTTTAAATACAATACTTTGGTTTGTTCTTCGGAGGTAATTTTAGGTGAATTAAAAATGTGGATGAAAATTAATTTATTATTATTAATTTTTATTATATTATTCAAGAACACTTCATCGAGCATTAACTGCATTAAACCTAAAAAAAAAAAGTGCTCATATTAATTGCCTTCTGCGCGTTTGTTGAGCTTTCCGGTTTCGACTGAGAACTCAGAGTGTAACAAATATTGTACTGACTCTCGCTGGCTTCACTTCAATTGAGATTATCGCTTATTGATTCATTCGCTTGTCAATGTTCAGCGAGTGAGGTTCTGTTGGGCTCTTGTTAGATACCCGGTTTCATAGAGTTCCGCGATTGTTATTATGGACAAGATGAGGATGCCACTACTCGGCTTGTTGCTGTCACTGCTCTGGCTTATATCCCCGTCTTTAGCACAGTTACCGCACAATGGTTGTTCGCAGTACTTTCAGTATCTGTCATTCAATCAACAGTTTATTGGCCACATTTCAGTACGTCTTAGTCCGCAATCTGAAAATGTGCTCGTTGCTGAGTTCTCGCAGCGAGGAGCTTACACATGGGTAGGTACTTTTACTATATATACTATATATAAGTATTTATGTCTAGAACACTATTATGCTAGTGCGTAAATCGGTGAAAATCTATCTTTATCTTTTGCCGAGCTGCAGTTTCATTGCTGGTTTTCCGATCTCTGCTCATTTTTTTTCGCTTATCACACATTGACCGAACGACTATTTTTATTCTGTGTAGTGTTTTTCCCAGCGCAATCAGATTTATTTTTATTTACAAGTGCATACAAATGAAAAAGTTCCTCACAACTGCGGAATATTCTCTTTACAGGGTGAAAAAAAACTGAAAAATATGGGAATATCCCTTCCTGGTAATAATAATTAAGAAATTCGAGTCGCACAAATATTTTTAAATACTAATTTAATTAGTAAAGTAATTTCGAGCATATGTTTTGGATTCTACCTGCTTAAGCCCGGTATACTCTTTTTTAATTGGAAACTTATTTTAAAAGTAAATTTGTTTTTGCCATGTGAATCAACAAATGAGACGCAAAATGTATTGTGTCAATAAGAGAACTAGTGCAATTTTTTTTTTAAACTTTCAGAAAACAGTCAACTGCAGTAAAGAGACAGTTATGAAAATTAGAAATAGTAAAAGTGTTAAAGAGAATGGTTTTCAAACCATAGTTGTTCTCTTAGTCTTAAGAAAAGGATTTGTTTTATTTTTGTTTTTTTTGTAATAAATTTAAAAAAATATATTAAAATGCACAATTTCACTCAGTTTTAGAAAATGCGATTTTTATTGTATTTTTCGACTGATTTATTGTATTTATAATTTTCAATATATAAATGAAAAATTAAATTCGAAGTGGTATCCCCTTTACTGAAAATATCCGTTGATTAAAGTAACATAAGCTGAGGTTTTTATTTAATTGTGCTATTTTATACTATATATACAACTATATATCATCATATGTGTAATATTATATTCTTCCATTTAGAGCTATGTGGGCATGTTGTCGCTGTTAGACAGCCAGGAGCAGACCGATATATATTTACGGAATGGTGAACCCATTAACTACCGCGTTGATTTTCCATTGCCCAGCAGTCCACCCAAAGTGACACAAATCAGACTCAATAATTTGGTGCTGTGCAATGCAGCTCAGTGTAAGTTAGCCACATGGGTTTACTGTATGTTCAGATAATTAATACGCTTCTTGCAGATCCACAACCACGGACAGCAATTGAACTTGCGCATAAGTTGACCTCAGTGCAGCCGCTGAGCATTTTTAGACCAAATCGTATACCGACTGGTGTTAATTTAACGTGGTCTATACCGCCGATAGAAGAGCAGCCTGATTACAATATTGAACGCACAGAATACCAAGAGAGGACAACGCCCAGACCGCGTCCAGTGATACAGCCCCAAAATGATCTCGACAGTCGAGTGGCACCAAAGCCAGCACAGATCGAGCAGTCGCTGAGTAGCATTTGTGGACGTGAAAAAGCTCTTACGACGCCTTTAATCTTTAAGGGTGTACAGCTGCAGAGAGGTCAGCTGCCCTGGCTAGTCGGAATCTACGAGCGAACATTAGACAATAGGCTGCCCTTCTTCTGCGGCGGCACGCTTCTCTCGTCTTTAACAGTTCTGTCCGCTGCACACTGTTTCCGCTTTCCTGGACGTGATCTTCCCGCAAGTCAAACAGTCGTCTCCCTTGGCCGCAACACCATCGATATCGTGATGGCCGGCGAATTGCGCGATGTATCGCAGTTGCTGTTCCACGAGGATTACGTTTATCCAAGCGCACAGGCAGATATGGTGCTCATCAGACTGGCCAGGCAGGTCCCGTAAGTACAGTATATGCCCGCTATTGTTGTTTTTATTTTAGTTTGGTTGACCATCTCCCATATTCAGTTTCAATGATTTCATCATTCCCATTTGCCTGTGGAGCGAGGAGTATCCACTACAGCTGCCATCTGGCTATAAAACCTATGTCGCTGGCTGGGGTGCCGATGAGAATGGAAACACCAACACGAAAGTTTCGAAAATCATCGACACGAATATTGTGACTGAGGCGGATTGTTTGCGTGAGCTGCCCAGAAGACTGGTGCAGCCCAAAACGATCTGTGCGAAACGTGAGAATGCCGGTCCTTGTGGCAGCGATGGAGGAGGTGGACTGCTGCTTCGGGAAAACAATGTGTGGATGCTGCGGGGAGTCGTCTCGCTGGGTCGGCAAAAGGACAATACCTGTGATCTCTCCAAGGCATCCCTCTACACCGATGTTGCCAAGCATATTGCTTGGGTGCGTCAGAATATGTGGGAATAGCTAAAGCCATAACCAAACTCAACTGAACTATTACTTAGTTACAAACAATTTATCCTGTGAATTATGTAAAAATAAATCGAATCAATATGCACAATCGTTTAACAATTGAGCTTTGCGACATGCCGTATTAATGTACGTCATAAGCGGGTAATTTATATGCAAATTATTTCTTTTAACACTGAATCATTAAGATGAACAAATTTTGGTATCTTGGTCTTAAGATATATTTCTCTGATAAAAAAAAAACTAATTAACTCCATTAACGTCCGAGGACATTATGAATATAATAATATAAATATTCTTTATTATCAATAAATATTATGACAGACTCTCTCAACAGATAAATTCAATTTGCATTCTTTTCCCACTTTGTAACAAAGATGTCGATGCAAAAACAAAGCGAGAGAAGCCGCCTGAAAGAGAAAGAGCGATTTTCTGTTTAAGAGAAACATCTGGTTTTGTGTGAGATGAATAATTCCCATCGATCGCTTTATCGGTGAACAGTTTGTTTTTGAAATTTAATCCCATACACAATAGTCATCGCTTGGCGCTCTTCGAATGCGGTTTGGATTGTGAGTGCTCTTGGCAAATTAAATTGCGAGTGTTTCTCCGTTTAGTGTTAGTTGTGCATTATAGCATCGGGTATAAAGAAGATGGAGCAGCTACTAATACTGTCCGCCATCTCTCTGACACTGTTGCTGTTAGCTTGGTCCAGTTCAGCTCAAGTGCCACGGGTTGCATGCCCGGAATACTTTCAATACCTCGGATACAATCAGGATTATATTGGCCGTGTTTCAGTACGGCATGATCCAAAATATGAAGAGAATACGCTTAAAATCGAGTTCTCACAGCACGGCTTGCTCACTTCGGTAAGCTTTAAGAATCTCGATTTGATAGAAAGAAAAAAAAAACACTATCTTTCATTTGCGAATTTCCCGTAATAATAAAATGCAATGTTTTGTATTATAATCAATCATTGACCTCGATAAGACTCGTGATAAGATTTGTTGCATTGCAATTGTTCGTGATAATATTAATAATAACCTAATATAATTATAATATAACTTAATAATATTAATTAACTTATTTAAAGATTTTTAATTTGCAATAATCAAAGCCGCCTCAGATTCAACATAAACTTTTTTCTTTGCAACGCAATGTAGATATCAATTTTACAATTTGTATAATAATGTGCAAATAATACGAAAACTTGTAGATACACAACACTCCAAGTACTATTTCCGGAAGTTGTGTGACCGGTTTTATATCACTTGTTTACGCTGCGTAGAAATATAAGATCTATTGTTGTCATTTGCTAATTTTATTAATATAAACCACAAGTGTGTTGGTTTTACCAAGTTGATTCATTTATATATGGGTAGCATATTATAAATGATATTTGCTTCATTCCAATGATTTTGTCAAATCGTAAAAAGTTAATTATCTAAATTAGTTTGAAGACAATTAAAGCAGAATTACAAAGTTAGTCACTTTAAAAATGTCAATTTTTGCCCATTCCTTTAGAGCTATATTGGTAACATTGAACTGTGGGATGACGAAGACACAACAAAGTTAAATCTGCGCTCTGGCAACCCTATTCAGTATCGTGTTGACTTTCCCACACCTGGAGTGTTGCCCAAGCTGACGCTTTTGATGATGAACGATTTGGTCTTATGCACAGCATCGCCATGTAAGAAACCATCGATTGATCTGCACCTGCACCTAAGCCAGCAATTAAACTATTCATTTCTTTTGCAGATCCTTCCACCAGCTCATTGCTCTCTTTGACACACACGCTGCGCTCAACTTACTCGCCGTTATTTCCACAGCAGAATCCTCAGCGGATCCCACAGCAGAATCCTCAGCGGATCCCACAGCAGAATCCTCAGCGGATCCCACAGCAGAATCCTCGACGAATCCCACAGCAGAATCCTCAGCGGATCCCTCAACAGCTCCCTCCGCCAATTATACAACTCCCTCAGGAGCCGGTTGCTCGTGTTCCGGCATCAAATGCCTCAATACCTGAACCCAGTCGACGTCCTATAACACAGACGATGCCGGTTCCAGCAGCGCCCAGAAATATCGGTTCGGGTCTCCTTCAGCTCAGTGGAGTGTGTGGGCGAGAAGGGCCCGTAACCTCGCCACTCATCCATTTGGGCACTGAGTTAAGACGTGGACAGCTGCCATGGATTGTGGCACTGTTCGAGCGTAATGTGGACGGTACATCATTCTTCTGTGGCGGCACACTCATTTCGGCCATAACGGTTCTCTCGGCGGCGCACTGTTTTAGATCAAACGGTCGAAATTTGCCTGCCAGCCGTGCAGCTGTTTCGCTGGGTCGCATCTCGCTGGATCTGGTGTCGGATGGATTACTGCTTCCAGTAACGGAGATAGCCATTCCTGATGAATACTCTTTCCAAACCTATACGGATGCAGACATTGCGTTGCTCAAACTTGAGACGCGAGTGAGGTGAGCTTTGACAGTTTTTCAACATGGCTGGGAAATTGTATTAAATTGATTAATTGCATTCAGCTTTGGAGAATTCGTTAAACCCATTTGTCTGTGGAGCGAGAACTTTCTGCTGGACCTACCGTCTGGATACAAGTTGTATGTAGCTGGCTGGGGTGCCGATGAGAAGGGCAATGCAAACACACGTGTGGCCAAAATGACGGACACGGATATTGTGCTCGAGTCTGAGTGCCGACGCAATCTCCGAACAGAACAAGGTGCCCGGCTTGTTACCTCAAATACGCTCTGTGCAAGCAATAAACAGGCTGCGGGTCCATGCTCTGGGGACTCTGGTGGCGGACTAATGATCCAACAGAACAATATATGGTTGCTGCGCGGTATTGTGTCCGCCGGTCAGATTTACACCGATCACTGTGATTTAACGCAACCTGTTATTTACACAGATCTGGCTAGGCACATCAGTTGGCTGCGCGAGAAAATTTGGGTCTGAGTGCTATTAAGAGATTATTATTGTTTGTGATAAGTCAAATAGGGAAAGAGAGCTTTCAAATTGTGTGCCAAAATAAATGCAAGCTTTGCTTAGATGTAATTGAAAAATTGCTGTGCAAGTGCAATTTGTCAGTGTTCGCAATTTGCGTTCATTACGTGCACAACTCACAATGTCACCGGACAACGCCGGACTCCATCGGCGGCATCAACATTAACGGTAATCAGTCTAAATTTGTGGGGTGTGCGGACGGGTGGGGGGAGAAAACCAAAAATGCGCCAATGTTACAAACGGGGTACAACAGGTGCTTTTTCCCGATGAGAGTGTCTCCTCTCTCTCTCTCTCTCTCATAATCTATCTCTGTGTCTTTCTCACTCTCTATCTCTCTTTCTCTCTCTCTCTCTCTCACTCTCTTGCTCTCTGTTCCTCTCTTTTTTTTAACTGCGCTGCGCAGTTTGTTCGCCTGTGCTATGAATGGCTGTGGCATATCCTGTTGAATCTCGTCGTTGCCTTCGTCGCTATTAGATTTGTTGCATACCGTGCGGCACTGGCAAATGAACGCACGGCATTTAGCTGCGTTGCGCCTCGCCTCGCCCCGCCCAGCCACGCCGTTCCACGTTCGTCTCTCCGCCTTTGTGGCTCGCTCGCTCTTGCGTGCCCCACTGTCAACGGACAGTCAACGTTCAGCCTTCAAGTCGCACAGTTCGGCGCGGCAGCTGCTCCGCAAGTAGTCGACATCATCAAAGTCCACTCAGCTCGTGTGTGTGTGCGTGAGTGTTTGTCGTGCGTGTGCGTGTGCGTGCGTGTGTGTGTGTGTGTTTGTGTGCCTCTGTGTATGATATTCTCATTTGTCGATCAATTGGCACGGCTCTCGTTAAACCCTTATATCTTGAGCGCGATATATATGGAAAATCGAATTAACACAAACACAAGTAACTAGATTCAAGACGCTTAAATCGTGTTAACGGTTTTTGTCATCCCAAAACGGTTAATAGTCAACAATTGGCAACAATTTGTTAATTGATCTGATTGCAGCACGAAAGGCAATCATTTATCGTCATGGCGCCTGCAATTGTCCACTGAACACACAACACACACGATTGCCATTCGGTCAATGGTCACGTTTGGTTTGTTGACCATTTTTTGTTTAGCCGGGGCAAAAGTAAATGACTCTGATGACAACGTTGCACACGTTTAACGGAAAAACTGTTGAAAAAATGCAATTTCCGTTTGGAAAATGTGGCATGACGAAGGCTAAACATTGCATCACATACTCCCAGGACAGTGTTTAATTTATTTTGCTCACATTGTGTGGAAATGAAAAATGAATAGAAGAAGGAGAATGCAGCTTCTGAATCAACTAACCACCCAGAGCAGCAACAGCAGCAGCCCCATCACTTGCTTATCGACAGAGGAAGGTGCATTCAAAAAATAAACAAATCATTTAAATAAACTTCAAAATCGAAGTCAAAATGCCAAGCGGCGGTTGCCTGGCAATTTGTTGTTGTTGTTTATCATTCTGATATCAGATTGAAGGTCGAGCAAACATTAACACAGGCAGCGATTACGAAAGCAACAATTAAGTTATTGTCTCCCAAATCCCCTATCCCAATTCACTTAGCCTCTTACCCCAAAGGCAATATGGCAAATTCATTGAGCACCGCAACGGCTATTGCCGCCCTTGCCGCAGCAGCAGCAGCAGCGGCAGCAACATCCACTCCTGCCAGCAGCTACAATAACAACAACAACAGCAACAATAACAGCAAAAGCATTATCCATACCATCAGCAGCAGCAGCAACAGCATCAGTAGTACAAATGGCAGTCGTCGTAACCACAGTGTGCTACTATTGGCAGCGGATCACCTGCCGTTGCAGCTGACAACCAGCCAGGTGGATCTGGAATTTGAAATCGACATTCAACTGCTGACAAATGGATATGATGGCACCACGGTGAGTTTAAGGGGCGCAAGAGCTGGTGGGTTGGTGGGTTTGTCCATGTGAATTAATGTCCTCTTATTGGGCATCGATTGTGCATTGTGTACTTGCCCTCGGCACTTGGCTTGTAAGCCTTATGTCCAAGGTGAGATCGTAAAATGATGCTTTAGCACAAAAATGATTCAGGTATGATGTGCCTTTTGCTTTAGATAACCTTGTAAATTACTATTTGATCGACTGCATGACAATGGTAAAAACCAAAAAGCCATCAAGTTTTACGAACTTCATTTTTATTTCACGAAACATTGTAGGTTGATTGCACATGCGGTTTATGGTGCGTATGCGCAATAAATATTTGTACTAGCCTTAAAAGCCGCATGCCTAACGTATTGTCAAGCCAAAGAGCTCGAAACCATATTATCCAAGCACATCATTCATTATTGGGCTAAGAGCCCGCTGCACAGCAATAAAAAAATATTATGGATTCTGTGATAAAAACGAAATTTCAATTTAACAATTTATAAAAGAATACTTTTCAAACGAAAGCATTATTTTAAGAATGTATATATACATCCACTTAATAAAAAAAATGTAAATTGCATATAGTCTCATATTAAGTCATTTTCGATCCAGTAAAATGGATAGTCGAATAATAAGCTTTAAGTTTATTATTATATTATTATTTATATATTAGTATTTAAATAATTATCATAATTTCTATCGGGTAAAATTCAGCAAATGGAGAATAACTTTTAAGTGGTTTTCACTGTTTTAAATATTGTTCAATTTCTCTTTAATAACTTGATTTTACAGGTCTTCGTTGATATTTGAAATCATTTGAAATCATTACCAGTCAATTATTATGCTGTACATATGTACAAAATTCTCATTTACAATAGTTATACGCACTATATTTAATCGAAATAATTATGAATTATGGCGCTTAGGTGTAAACTTTTCACTTTGTTCTATAAAAGTTTTTGTGTATCTTATTTAATTTCTCAGTAGCCAGGTGCTAAATGAATATGAATACGGGACTCATTAGCAAAGCACGTAAATGTGAAACTTTTCTAGTGTCAGATGTACAAATTGTATACATGTACAAGTTTACATCAATGTACGTATGTAGATATATATATATATATCGATGTATAATCCACTTTTGAAAAGGGTGCACAGAGCTCTGGCTTATGTCAGTATGTAATCAGGTACACCAAACTTTATCCTTTATTTGGTAAACGAAAAATGTACGTGTTGCGTATGGATGTTGAAAATCACACGCAACACACACACGACTGATAAATTCAGCATGTGCTATATAGCTGCCATATCCGTTGCAAGAATAAAGTTTGAACTGTTGCTGCTGAGCTGTTCGCACGTTTAACTTGCAATCTTATGTAAATAATGAGTGGCACGTAATTTGACGTGCTACGCTTAGAATACTCTGCAACTTTCTTTGCTGCACACACACACACACACACTACACACTCGCACACACACAGCTGACACAACAGGCGATAAGGGAAAGCCAGCAGTGTCGCTTATTTGTTTTCACATAAATAGATTGTCAAACAATTTATAAGCAGCTCTAATGTGAAAAACGGGAAATGCACCACACACTGATGCAATAAACAAACCATCCTATCAAAATTTTGTTATCATAGTTTATAACTAATTTTTCCATTTTCCATTTTGCTAACTTTGTTATCTAATGTTCCTGACAAAATTGGACGAATACGAGCAAAATTTGTGCACATTTTTAATGTGATTTTGTATATCATTGGCACACTGACATTGGCCATGCTCTTGCACACACGATAATCATTCCAAAGAATGCATTTTCCATCAAATTCGATCGCTGGCAGGCATTTTGCATAATAAGCATAATGCAACAATGCAACGCATTGTGCAATCCAATTGAATTATTAATCCACACGACCGACATTTTGTCATTGCCTTGTTCGTATATGCTCACCCCACACACCCGCACCCGCACACACACACACACACACGCACACTCACATGTTGGTTCGCCTTTGTTGCAAGTTTTTGTGTGTGCGTGTTTGTGTTTTGAATTAATTCTATATTTTCTATTGCCCGAAAGCAGCAGCATAAAAACCTGACATTTCCATTGTATCGCGTCTTTGCACACCCAAGTATAATAATAATAAAATATTAATAGCATTAAGTATTGTTATTTTGGCATAACATTGCACTGATTGCTTCGCATTTGCCTCTGCTATGCCAATAGCCCACTGGCCATTGTTCCCCATACACAATACAAACACACTCACACCACACACACACACACACACACATACAAATAGCAATCGCACCAATTGAAATGTGCCAACATTTCCGCCAATAATTGATTACATCATTGCTAGTGGGAGTGACAAGAGATATTGATTATTCCTCTGATTAATTTAATTGTTAAACAGGCAATTTATGTTCTTTTACTAGAATTGTTGGAGTGACAATTTCTTTCTAAATCAAGGCAGATTTCTTCAGATGTTCCCATCAGCTGTCACGTTCCTTAACGGTCTATAATTATAAATCATTTAATCAGTCTGCCAAATCTGTCTGTGTGTATATCGTGTGTTAATAATCATCTTTTGCTCATTATCCTCAGCTGAGCCGAATTATCAAATTAAATACAAATAATTTATATAGATATTTAAATTCATTTAATATTTACTAGTCTCTTTTAATACAGATTAATTATTATTCGTTGAAATTACGATTAAAAAAATATTAAATGCATTTATTTGTACATAATTTACGAATGATTTCATTTCAAGTCAAAAAAATGTACTTGACAAAAAAAATAATTTCTCCCAATTGAATTTAATTATCCGTAATTAAATAAAACCATCAGCAATTTATGCGTGCCGCTGGCAGTTGACTGCCGTTTTTACAGGAACAACCGCAAAACAAATGAGTGTCATGTTTAAAAGCAAAATGCCCCATTTTATTCTGACCATAAATTGGGTCGCAAATATGAACCGCAAAATGGAATGCAAATGGAGAGCTTGAGGGCCAGATGCAATTTGTTCCCTGCATGTGAGTGTGTGTGTGTGAGTGTGTGTGAATGTGAATGTATAAGTGCGTGCTATTTAGCCGCTTAGGGAAAGCAACTCTGGTCTTTTCACACCTCGACTTCTCCATTATGCTGAACCACAGACGCCGCAATATGTTTGTCTGGGTGCTGCCATATAATTGTGCAGAGCATTATGTCTTTCTCTTATATATATATATATATATATATATATATATGTGTGTGTGTGTGTGAGGCAAAAAAGCAAATGAGAATCGCAGGTAATTTCTGATTTTTATGTTGTGTGCATTTCAGTTTTCACTGATAGATGACCGCCCTTTTTGACGAGGGTCAGTCAGATGGCAGCTAAAGATTTTTCAATGCACAGTCCAAGGTATTCAATAAACCCAAAAGGCTTTCGTTTTATTGACCATAAAAACGTGAAACCCTTTTCTTTTTTTTTCCTTCTTTTATTACATATTTTTTTACTGTTGAGCTGGTTGTGTTCGCTTCTGGATTTCCAGTCATTGCTCTATTCAAACTGGGATCGATAACTGCAGCCAGTGAGCCCTGCAAGCCGTGCAAGTTGACCATGTAATTGCGATATAACAATGAGCGATTATTCTATGGAGTGAGAGGGAGCGGGAATGGAAGAGTAGCTTTGTATGTTACTAACGCCTCTTGGCCCAGGAGTATGCTGCAAATATGGTTGTTGGCTTGAAAACTGATAGTTATTCTTGTAATACGAAAATAAATTTATATTTACTTATGCTTTACTTCTTGGACACCTCAACTGCTAACGATTCTAACGCAGCACAGTGCCAATTACCACGATGTATATTTGCATGTGGGTTTGGATGAGTTTCACCATACGAGGATTGCATCAATAATGGGTGAACATGAAAAAGAAACAGAATCAAACTAGTTCTACTTTAGTGCAACGAGAGAAGTGCATTTGTGCATAAATCTATCTGTATGCGAGTCTATGTATATCTGGTTCTGGTGCACCAACCGTTTACAGTTATATATATGTTTGACAAGTTTGCTGCACGTTTGTCAAATTCACAACAGGCCAAGATATCGACATCAGTTTTAGAAAAAAAAAACCAAGAAAGAACAGTTATGTTGGCCATGCCGAAGATTATATACACTTCTATACCGGATTCAAATTCGCGTCATTTGAATTTTATAATCAACCGGCCGATTGTTCCATGAGAGCTTTATGTTTTAGTAGTCTTTATATATATATAAATGCTTATGTGCAAATGTTATTAGCCTAAAAACAGTTCTAACTAATTAATTAGGTTAGGATAACTTCTTAAAAATAATCAGTTTTTCATTTAATAACTATTTAAATTGTTATAGTCGTCCAATTAAAGGATTTTTGATTAAGCAGTTGAATCTGAATAATTTTTAATAATATTAAAATTATATTAATATGCATGATTTCTGATTTGTATATCTTGTTAATTAAAAATAATTTTCATACAAAAACTAAACACTTTACCAATTGTGTCTATGACTAAAATATAAAATACTAATCTGATCCAAAAAAAAAACGTGGGAAACAACAACCATTCAGTTATAGTCGTTCCTCTCTTCTGGCCCTTTCCTATGCTGTAGTCTAAGTCAAATAAATCTTATATACGCGGTTTAACACTAATACTTATCTTTTAAACATTGTTGAATAGGCATCAGATAACTTGCTTCGTAGCCATCACCAGTAATGCCTAAATTGAAAGAGATCTGTTATAGCTTCGTCGTCTTCACTCTCAAAAATAATGATAATAAAAGGAGTGTTTGGTTCAATTAGTAGCCTTGGGCTGTCTTTAGTTTAATATAACAATTGTGTTTTTTTTTCTTCTTAAAATACTATGTTACTAGTTCCTTCTTTGTTGTTGTTTGTTGGCAAATCCCAAAAGTGCTCACACGTCGCTTAAACGTTAAACACTTAACACTAACTAATCACAAACAGACTAGGGTGATAAATGCAAGGGAATACAGAAATGATTTGGATGAGTATGAATGAATTAAATGAATATGAATTTATTCTATTTAAATGGCTTCTCGATAGTGAGCAGTCCACGCTCCCAGAAACCAATGCCGAGTGTCAAACAATCCTCCAAATTGGGCAGCGGCAACGAACTGATGCTTACATAGTTGGGATAGCTGTTGATTAGCATCTTAACGGCGTTCGCCTCCATGGGTTCGAGCTCCATGAAGTTCGGCTCGTACTTGCAATACTCGAGAGAATTGTCCACATAGTAGTAGAGACGCAGGGTGTCATCTTCGGCCACGAGCCTTACGATATTTTTACGCAATAGACGAACTTTGGTAGCTACTGTTAGATCATAGTCGTAATGGCAGTTGCCATGCTTATCCTTTGTGTTGCGCGATCCGAAGATTGTGTGATTCTTCTCCGATGGTGTAATGCTTGGCGGCAGCGCCTCATGCTGAAAACGCTTGGCCAGCTGATCAATGGCGGCATCGATCTGTGACTCAGTGGGTATAAAATATTTCTTGAACAGTTGTTGGGTCTTCTGAATTAGATCGGTGCGTTCCTTTGTATTTTTATCGTTATAAACGAGACCAAGATTGTGCCAAGTATTTAGCGGCAGACCACGACGCATATCTAAATTATTCTGGATGGCGTTCTGCATGACGGCGGGCATGAGAGCCTGCATAAGATTGGCGTACGATTGCTGTTGATAGACGCTTAAGGTGATGTGCAGCGAATGTTGGTTCTGCTCCGTCACAGCCTGGTGGATACAGCCCCGAGGGAAATAGAGTAAATCCCCGGGTTTCAAGACCTGGTCGAAAATGGGCTTGGATAGTTGCTGCTGCTTCAGGTTGCCTGATGAGGTGAGTGGAAGGACATCATTGGGACTGAGCGGACTATATAGGCGCCAACGCTTGCGTCCCTCCACCTGCAAAACGAATGCCTCAATGTTCTGGTTTGTGGCAACCTCTTCTGTTGTGCACTTGTGCGCTGAAAATTGGCATGTGTAAGCATCACCTGGTCTTAAATTGAGCAATCGATTCGCCCAGATATCTGCGGGCACAATAATTAGCAGGCCCCCAGCAGGAGCAGTTATCGTTGTCACTCCTCAGAGATTGGGAGGCAATGACAAAGGAGTTGACTAAAGCTGATTGCAAATTTCAGTCTGTCAATTTCGATTTCAGACTTCTGGCTGCCATTCCTGAGACTGTTGTTGCCGCTTCATCACACATTAGATTGGAGTGAAATGCAATCGATTTTATGCCATCTACTTTTCTCTATACACTTCTGATGGGTATTATAATTTTGTATTACAGTTTGAAAAAGACGTCTTCGCACCCATAAAGTATATATTTTTGCTTGACTAGCTTTAGCTTTTTCTGTTTCTTTGTAAAGTAAAGAAACTTAACTTAACAAGTAAACAAAACTTAACATGAAACGCCGGCAATAGCTTATCGATAGTGCATGCGCATCAGCTACACAGCACTAAAATATATCGATGAATCGATGACAAACACAATGTCAGCGCTCACATGTTTAATCAGAACGCCTTTGGATTTCTAAGCTCAGTTCTTTTTTTTTTGTTTATTTCACCAAAGCCAATAAAAAAATATGGACAAGATTTCGGCGTTTGCCGCACACAGAAATAGTGAAGACGATGACAATAGCGGCAAAAGTGAAGACGATGATGGCAGCGAGCTGAGCACCGGCGAGGAGTTCGATGAGTATACTTTGAATAGTCACTCCGAGTCCGAATCCTCGAGTGGCGCTGAAAATTCTCCACCAGCAGCAGCTGTTTCCAGCCGTTTGGCAAACAAACGCAGTATTTACGATTCGGACGACAGCAACAACAAGTCGCCGGCTGTCAAACTGCAAAAGTTGCAACCAGAACAGCCAAAAAAGGGTGAGGATCAGTCTAAGAAGAATGCTCAACGCAAATCAGCAGCTCCTTCGTGCCCGCTGCTGCGTCCTTTTGGCAGCGCTGCTGCCATCAAGTCATCTGCGCTGCTCTCCAAAGCGCCGGCTTGATCATAGTCGCAATGGCAGTTGCCATGCTTATCCTTTGTGTTGCGCGATCCGAAGATTGTGTGATTCTTCTCCGATGGTGTAATGCTTGGCGGCAGCGCCTCATGCTGAAAACGCTTGGCCAGCTGATCAATGGCGGCATCGATCTGTGACTCAGTGGGTATAAAATATTTCTTGAACAGTTGTTGGGTCTTCTGAATTAGATCGGTGCGTTCCTTTGTATTTTTATCGTTATAAACGAGACCAAGATTGTGCCAAGTATTTAGCGGCAGACCACGACGCATATCTAAATTATTCTGGATGGCGTTCTGCATGACGGCGGGCATGAGAGCCTGCATAAGATTGGCGTACGATTGCTGTTGATAGACGCTTAAGGTGATGTTCAGCGAATGTTGGTTCTGCTCCGTCACAGCCTGGTGGATACAGCCCCGAGGGAAATAGAGTAAATCCCCGGGTTTCAAGACCTGGTCGAAAATGGGCTTGGATAGTTGCTGCTGCTTCAGGTTGCCTGATGAGGTGAGTGGAAGGACATCATTGGGACTGAGCGGACTATATAGGCGCCAACGCTTGCGTCCCTCCACCTGCAAAACGAATGCCTCAATGTCATCATAGTGCGGCGCGAATCCTTGACTATCTGGTGGCGTCAAATATACGTTAGCGCCGACCAAGCAATGGAAATGCTCCTGCAGTGCCGTGCAAACGTCACGCAATCCCTTCAAATAGGTGCTGGGATTCAGGATGCGAACGCTGCAACCTTCGCCGTAGTGGCCCCAAACAGATGCCGGCATTGCGCGTCCATCAGGATTTTGGGTTTGACGCACCCCATCCTTGTAAGTGGTCACATCAATGTTTGTGGTGAATTCCAGATGATTCTCGATCAGCATCCTATCAATCATCTCAAAGGAGATCAGGTCGGAGTAGTAATTGGCATTCTTGCGATTCAACTGATTAAATTTATAAATAAATTTATAGATTAGTCGCTAATTATAAAGTAACAACAAAAAAATAGCCATACCCAATAAGCTTTGCGTTCCCAAAAGCGATTGAAAAAAATTTCGATACTCATTGGATTAAGGAGCCAGCGCAAAGTGTATTTGCCTTGCTCAACACTGTCGTTAACTCCGCCATTTTAAATTAATTCGGCTTCTTTTTCCAGTTCCTGCTTCGGGGCTAGCACATATTTGCCAGCGGTGGCCATCTTGTTTGGCAAGGGACAAGATTTGGGTTTCCCAGCCGGCGCTTTGGAGAGCAGCGCAGATGACTTGATGGCAGCAGCGCTGCCAAAAGGACGCAGCAGCGGGCACGAAGGAGCTGCTGATTTGCGTTGAACATTCTTCTTAGACTGATCCTCACCCTTTTTTGGCTGTTCTGGTTGCAACTTTTGCAGTTTGACAGCCGGCGACTTGTTGTTGTTGTCGTCCGAATCGTAGATACTGCGTTTGTTTGCCAAACGGCTGGAAACAGCTGCTGCTGGTGGAGAATTTTCAGCGCCACTCGAGGATTCGGACTCGGAGTGACTATTCAAAGTATACTCATCGAACTCCTCGCCGGTGCTCAGCTCGCTGCCATCATCGTCTTCACTTTTGCCGCTATTGTCATCGTCTTCACTATTTCTGTGTGCGGCAAACGCCGAAATCTTGTCCATATTTTTTTATTGGCTTTGGTGAAATAAACAAAAAAAAAAGAACTGAGCTTAGAAATCCAAAGGCGTTCTGATTAAACATGTGAGCGCTGACATTGTGTTTGTCATCGATTCATCGATATATTTTAGTGCTGTGTAGCTGATGCGCATGCACTATCGATAAGCTATTGCCGGCGTTTCATGTTAAGTTTTGTTTACTTGTTAAGTTAAGTTTCTTTACTTTACAAAGAAACAGAAAAAGCTAAAGCTAGTCAAGCAAAAATATATACTTTATGGGTGCGAAGACGTCTTTTTCAAACTGTAATACAAAATTATAATACCCATCAGAAGTGTATAGAGAAAAGTAGATGGCATAAAATCGATTGCATTTCACTCCAATCTAATGTGTGATGAAGCGGCAACAACAGTCTCAGGAATGGCAGCCAGAAGTCTGAAATCGAAATTGACAGACTGAAATTTGCAATCAGCTTTAGTCAACTCCTTTGTCATTGCCTCCCAATCTCTGAGGAGTGACAACGATAACTGCTCTTGCTGGGGGCCTGCTAATTATTGTGCCCGCAGATATCTGGGCGAATCGATTGCTCAATTTAAGACCAGGTGATGCTTACACATGCCAATTGTCAGCGCATAAGTGCACAACAGAAGAGGTTGCCACAAACCAGAACAGGACACTGCCAAATTAGCATATCCTCTGTTGTTGTCCTTAGACACACACACACATGTTTTTATCTATGTAGGCAAACTTAGTTGGTCTGCTAACATTTCAGAATTAACATGGATATCCGAGGATGAACGTCAATTTAAAATATACACTCCGTTTGTCTTCTTGGTAGATGAGCCAAAAACTGGGTCAGCTCTGAGAGCTGCTTAGCTCAGCAGCTCAGCGACCATTGGGGCATGTAAAATTTTAATAACTTTTATGGATTATCAGAGCAGAGCTAAAAGACCTTTTAATTATTTACCTAGAGCAAAAATGTTGGGGTGTGCTGACAAGCAAAAAGCAACTTAGATTGCTTTTGGTGTGACGCCACTTAAAACTTGCCGCTTGCCGCTTGCCACTTTCCAGCTGGCAGATTGGGATAGTCCAAGATCAAATCAGACCCAAGCGTACACGGCACGTGTGAATCTTAGCCCAGAGGAGTTAAATGTTCGTTTTGCGTTCTCAAGTTTCTGCCGGCACAAATCTAATTAATGCTTTAATAATTGAAAAAGCCATCAGGAATTCATCCCACAAAATTTACAGTCCCCTATTTCGCTTATG
This sequence comes from Drosophila dives, assembly GCA_035042365.1. NCBI lineage: Eukaryota > Metazoa > Arthropoda > Insecta > Diptera > Drosophilidae > Drosophila > Drosophila dives. Next base: position 75,632 of record JAWNLJ010000447.1, on the reverse strand, counting down.
TGATTATGTGTTATTTTTCTAACCTAAAATTCAGCCACATTTGGTTTTTTTTTCTTGGCCTTCGTGTCTATCCTTTTTAGGCTCATTTGCATTTGAGCACAGGCTAGTAAGCCTTTAGAAAATTCCATAGATGCTTTGCTTCAATTAGGAATATTTGCCAAATTTGACGGGCGGCACATGTGTCAATCTGAATTTTTTTTGGGGGAGCACACTTGAGTTTTCTAGTGTCGCAGCACCTATTTGCGTAATTACAAGGAGCTACAGAAAATCCCCTTCTTGGTAGATAGAGACATGTTGACATGACTTTTAGCTTCGTTTAATTATGCCAAATGCCAACAATGAACACAAACAAAACGCACAGACACAGACACACACACACACACACACACACAGGCACAGGCACAGTGTCAGACAAACAAATGTGCACACAACTTGTTACTTGGCAATCGTAGACAAATGCAAACAGAGAAAACTCGACGACAGACAACAGACGTTGGCCTGCAGGATGAAACAGTTCAGCTTTATGCAATTGTCAAACTGGCACACAGGCATTGACAGTTCCAACAATGGCTAGAAGCACACTTTGACAATTGTTATTACAATTTAAACATGTGCTTCAAATGAGTGGGCGTGGCTGACACCCTGGGCGCAGTTGTGACACATGTGCTCCGCTTACAAACAGTTGAGCAAGTACAAAAGCGTATTCCAAAGTCATAAACAAGTTGAAGACGGTTTGGAGTTAGAGGCCAAAAACGACAATAAGTATATTACAAATTTATGGTTTATCTTACATGCATAAATTGTCTGAACACATATTAAACATAAGCCGTAAAAGATAAAAACATTTTAATTTCATAATTAAAAATTATATACGGATATATTTTATTTACGTAAAAATAAAAAATTTATATTTTTAATAGCACGATTTAATAATTATTTTAAAAAATTGTATGTTATAATTGTTACTTTGGAATTACAATATGTATAAATTTAATTTGAACATGATTTTTTAATACTGAAAACAGTCTTTATAGATTTGTGCGAAGAAATATATATAACTGAAAATAATTGCGACTCGTTCAGCTTTAAATAAAGAGTATCTTAAATGCCTTTTCTTTACGAGCCAAGATATATTTCTAAATGAATGTTTACCCTTTGCCAGACGACTTTAAATTGCGGCATGAACTTTTTTAAAGCTAATTTTAAAGTTTGGTCAGCCTCAGCAAATATTTGCAGAGCGCATAAATCAGCATGTTAGCACTGCTATTATGGTATCAGTGTATGGGTAAGCCAAGTCGGAGCAGACCATGCCAAGCCAATGTTGAGCATATATATTTATACTTACAGACACTTCCTTCTGCCCAATTTCCTGACTTGCCAAAATAAATACGTGGCAAGCGTGTGTGTTGTGTTGGGTGTGTGTGTGTGTTGGAGTGTATTATATATATTATAAATAGAGCTAAGAGCTGAGCAGGAAACGCCTACGAAATTTTCTTGTTTATTATGCGAATTTAAATTTATGCTAATCATTGTTGTGGCTTGTCTGATCGTAAAGTGCAAGTCAACCATTCCACAGTTTACGAAAGCCACTCAATATAGCTAACTGTCAGATTCTGTGGCTTTAAGAATGAATATATATTAAAAACGTGATATATACAATTTTAGACAGCATATATATTGCCATACTTGTGCATGTACTAAATCGTCAAACGTATTTTACATAAACGCTGCATTAGTCTGATGCAGTAAAAGTTGCGTTTTAAGCTTTAAGATTTCAAAAAAAAAAAACGTTGACTTCAAAGTTCTATTAGCTGATTTCATTTCAGCTCAATAAATTGCTTATGTAAAATGTGTCAATGAAATTGAAGTTATGCCAGAGCGAATTAAACTGTCGAAGCAAAGCAGCCAATTTAATACCGAGCTGAGCTATGCATAAGAATGAAAGCAAAGAGGAAAGGAAATCGAATAAAAGTCAACACTCTTCAGATATTGAATATTGATTGGTGGAGTCAGAAATGCTATGTAGATGCTTGACATTTCTCTGTAAACGAAGCGAAGAAAATTTTAATTTTATTTTGAAAATTACTTTAAGCTGCTTTCAGGAATTATTAAATACTTCAAAGGAAAGATATGCAAGCCAAATAATAAGAAGGGAAAATTACGAGTTAGCATTTGGAATGAACTTAAATGTATAATATATATATATTTATATATATAAATACATATATTAATTCACATACACGCTACTAATTAAATATTAACTTATATGGATCTCTTGATAATTTCAGAAATATTAACAATTTAAAAAACAAATTACATTTTAAAAAACTTGAATGTTCCCGAGGGAGACAAAGTGCGTACTATACCTGTTTGTTAACCTGATTGCATATCTAAATAAGCGTATCTGTGTGTGTGTGTGTGTGTGTGGTTGTTTTATGGAAGTGCCAAGTACAAGCGGCGTGTTATTTCCGGTGCGGGCACAGAGCTGGCTTTGGAGGAGCAACAATGGTGTCAGTTCTGTAACCGCAACAGATTCACAATATTTGAATTTGCAGCTGCTGGGCATTTTGGATTCGTAACACGGACAATTTGCCATGTAAGCCGGATATTAGCTGGCAAAGTATATAAATCATTTGTGTATATATAAATATATATATATATGGTATTATTATTTTTTACTTTTAAAGTCACTTTCTGAAATATCTAAGTATTTATGCTATTAAGTCAGCTGGTGTCATGTTTCTGTAAATAATACTTAAAGCTCTAGTTGCGAAACTGCTCAAATGACAATGTGAAGCGAGTAAAGTAAACAGGATCCATTCAGCCATTAAAATGGCGTATGAAGCGATATTAAAAATCCTGTTGCCTTTGGTGTTGATGTTGCTTATTATGCGCATGTTCTGCCATTGTTTTCCTTGTAAATCACACTACTTCCGGCAGGCGCTTATACTTACACTTATACACTCACCTACAGTTGAACGCACAAATGGACAGATAGACAGACAGAGAGACCGACAGACAATTGGCAACAGGCTGACAAGCAAAGGAGGAGTGTTGCCTTTGGCAACAGGTTTATGCAATTGATGTTGCTGTTATTGTAGTTGTTTTGTGGAACAGGTTTTGCGACTTTTCTTTCTTTTTTTTTTTTTTGCACATTATTATTGTAGTCGACTTTGTTGCGTTGCTCTGTTGGCCGCCGGCGGCTGGCAATTTGTGCGTGTGAGTGCCCATGTCGCTTTGTTCTGTGGGGGATTGTGTGTAAGTGTGGGTGTTTTGCCGTTTAATCAACGCTTAACTTTATAAAGAGAACCTACACGCCTATATACAAACACACACACACACACACACACAGTCACTCACACTTTCGTAAGGAAACATCCTGCAGCAAGTTGTTTGTGATACTGTCTTTATGTCTCTGGTATTGTCTGCCTTATCCGGAGCAGCTTAATAACAATCTGGGTACATAATAATACTTAAAGAACGTTTTAAAATGTATGAAAATTCACATTGGTCACCGTAGGCTAACTAACATTAGATTGCACTCAAAATGTATAAAATTTTCTTCTTTCATTTTCTAAATGGAGCTTGATAAAAAATTCATTTGACACAATGTTTTTCGCAAGAGATGTCATAAAATGAATTTTAGTGCAGCGATCTTAAAGATTCGCGTTAGTTTACTACAAACTTAATAAATTATTATGCCTCTTTTTAATTGTAGGTATTTTGAAGATTTGCAGTAGCGAAATATAAGTAAAGTTCGCCAATCAAAACACACACAATCCTTACTAAGAATAAAGTATCATTTTCTAAGTCATTTCATTTTCTTTGAACTCTTTGGGCCACCCTCTTTAGCTCTCTTTTGACATTTGTTGACCATTTTTACGGCCAATTAAGTGCAACAGATGCTATCACAGTTACTCATATGTTGTATATGTATTTATTTAATGGCATTACACACTCTTTTACAAAATCACTCACAGATTTTGTTTCAACTCTGTATCGGTTTGGGTCTTCATTCTGAAACAGAGTTGAAATTGAATAGTTTCAAATTCACATTTAATAATCTGCTATTCTATATAATGTGGCTCCTATGTTTACTTACTGCAACAACTTGCAATTATGAGATATAAATATGTTTTTAAGTGTAAAAAAGATTACTTTGCAGAGGAATTTATAGATAATAATAGCTTTTGATGCGATTGAGCTGAACAATTTCCATATACCAGTTTCTGTGCATTGTCGTGTCACAGGTTATAATAAAAACATAATTTTTGATAACATTCTAAATCTGTTTATTTAATGAACATGTTTCTTGAAGCCCAATGACACACAAAAGCTTTTAATGTTTATTTTTTATCTCCTGTATCTGGATTAATTAACGGATTAAGGAAATGCCGAACAACTGGAGCACTGAGCTCCAATTAAGTTTTTGATTATTGCCAAATCATGGCAAATTATGCGTAATGCTTAAATGTCCTTTACGATTGGTCGTTTACTCGTAAACATATTAATGTTGTTTGGTGCTGACTTAGGTGACCACTGGGCTTATTGCCAGGCAATCAATGAAGCTGGCCATAATGAATAATTTGTGTTGTTGGTATGCAAATCGGCGACACGAATTCAGTGCTGAAAATGCCTTTGGGCTACATTGTGAGCTGGTTAATTACTTGATAAAGTGTAGTTATTAAATTATGCAAGGACCTCGAAGACTGTGAAAGCGGACGCTGGCAAATATTGACTCAAGAAGCTTAAGTTAATATTGGAATTGAAATTAACCCCATCAAGTATTCAAATGAACTTCATTGGCAAAGCATCACAAAGATCAAGTCAGAAATTTTAACTCAAATTTAATTATTAATTATTAACAATAACAATTTGCTCTGTGCTTCCATTAATGCCACTTTCATGCCCAACCTGGTATTTTGTTGATAAATTGGAATATCCATAACACTTATCAGATATTTTAACTTTTGGTCTGTGTCTGCTCACCACAAATGGTGGACGATATGGGGATAATCCTGCTTTTGCACTGAAAATGACGCATTTCATATAATTAGCAACTTTTAAGCCGCTTTTAAAATGCATTCACAAAAACTGAATGACAGGCTGCAAAGTTAATTTTATAAAATGAAAAGTGAGTTGTGCAGGTTTAGACAGACTCCCAGATCCCTTTCCACCTTACAGCAGAATGTAGCAAACGAAATACATATTCTTGCAGCTGCCGCAATTTTATGCTTAAATTAATTAATTGCATGTGTCAGCGGTTTTGGGTCTGCTTTTTAGCAATTTCATTTGCATACTTGTTGTTTATGTTTCGTATATATGTATTGTACATACATACTTTGCGGTGAATAAATTCTTTACATACTTTGTGCGTGTGCGGCACATAAAATGAACTGAGAGGGAATTGGCAACACTTTTATAGATATTTCCTTTCCAAGCACTCATGCCACACAGAGATAATCATTTTAAAATATATGATTTTTCGAATTCCATAGAAATGTTCATTGCATACTTTTTGGAGTGCTCTTAGTAAAAGTATAATTAATTCAATAATTTTTAATTAAGACTGTAATTTATATAATATATATACTCTCTCTAAAAAAATTTTTTTAGTTTGACTAGGTGAGAGAAATATTTTGCTCATTTAATATGAAAATTAACAGAATAAAAGTCTAAACCTATGTCTGTCTATGTTATTTGACTATTCTCTTATGTATAGAAGTGATGATACAAAATATTGATAATAAGAACTAAAGTCATAGATTTTCAATATTAAAGGTTGCCAAACTGTTGACGTACCGCAAACGTTGCCGGATTCATTAAAGTTATTGCACCTTCAGCTGGCGCATACAAAGCGAAATCATTATTCACAATGGCTGCTTGGCTTGCATATTAATGGCGTAGTGTGGTCAAAGCAGAAATGTTGGGTTGGCCACACTTTTATTATGCTCAAATACTTTCATCGTTTAATTGAATTTTATTTTTGTGCCCACATTGTTATTGGTCTGGCAATGCAGACTATGTTTTTATAGCAGGACTGTCAATTAAAATATATTCATTCGCACAGCTCGATTCCTATTTTTTTTTTATATGGGAGAAAAGCTGTGTTGTGGTTTGCAATTGTATTAAATTCATGCGCACATTTGGTCAGTTATCCAGTTATGCGAACGAAGGAAATACATACATAATAACACAGACACAGATACACTACTAAATCCATACATTTTCTGACTGGCAACACCACAAGACAAAAGCGTAATAACAAACACATAACTCAGCCTATAACAGCTGAAGCTTTGCTGAGAATAAAACTGTTACTATCCCAGCTTAATATTACAAATTAATTATATTATGGCTAAGCAATTTTCTGTTTTAAGCCCAATAGAAGATTGCTACAACTTTGTCGATTTTAATTATGAATAATGTTTGCTTTCTGGGGCTTGTGTGTTAGTAGCTAGCTTCTATGCAACCGCAGACGCCAAATGATTAATAGTTTCTCAGTGAGCCCAGGCAACCGCAGCCAGATATGTGAACCACAGACAACCAGACAAGCCGGAATTGTAGAGAAGCTATGAGCTGAGGTAGACACAATATAATTGAACATTGGAGGCCTAATGCTTGCCATTTAATTAGTGTAAAATGTTTCGTTCTTCAACAGTTTTTTTAATAAGCAGACACTTTATATATTTCATTAGTTTTGTCTTTGATGTTAATTAAAACTTGCAATGAGTAAAATACCGAGTAGCTTTATGTCTGTCGATTGGAAACATAAATGCTATCAAATTAGAAGTGTTTTATTTTTATAGAAAGGCTTTAATGCTGAGAAGGGCATTATATTTTAGATAACTTTATTGGTTTGTTTGCACTTAAAGTCACTCAAAATTGTTTACATATTAATTCATTGCAGCTTACATCGTACTTCAATGAGACGAGCTGGACAAATGCCTCCGAAATGGATACAATAGTTGGTGAGGAACCGGAACAGCTCTCACTTGTGTCAATTGTAGTTGTTGGTAAAGTAAATGTCGTTGAATGTCTATTTAGCTGAAAACACTCACCAGCAGCAGCAGCATCGTCAATATCAGCACGAAAGCACAACTCGTCTACTGTTCAAATAGTGCACACAAACGCATGTTACACACACACACACACACACTCACCCAATTGTCATTGGCTCGACCACCATAAGTATACTATGTTTATGAAGGTTTACGTTTATTTAACACATACATACACATACACACACTAATTTTATGCTCTCTGTTCACAATGGTGCTCCACACGCCGCAGGCATCTTTTTATCGGTGCTGATATTCCTTTCGGTTGCCGGCAACATACTCGTCTGCCTGGCCATCTATACGGAGCGAAGTCTGCGCCGTATTGGCAATCTGTTTTTGGCCTCATTAGCGATTGCGGATCTCTTTGTGGCTTCTCTGGTGATGACATTCGCTGGTGTCAACGATTTGCTCGGTAAGTACGATTATCAATTTGCTGTCAGCGTAAATGGAAATTTGCAATTGAAATTGTGTCGCGATAAATTTATGTAAAATGCTGCAGGCTGTCGCACAAACCAAACGACACGACAGCATCCAAAAAAACTAAAAACCCCATTTCGGCTAATGGAACCAGTTGGGTGGGTTGGCATTACATGACAACCAGTTGGTTGACGTGTGCTGCTCTGAGCGCATTTTATGTGCCTGGCAGCGCTTAAGCCTGATATCTTGTGTGGCTTTGTACAATGCCTTTCAAAGTGTCAGCTGCACTGTAAAGCTGGCTGAGTGGTCGCCGAACACATTGAGTTCTTGCATTTGTGCCTCACAGAGTGCAGAACATGAATGCCGCCTGAAAAAGGTGACAGTACTTAGCCAGTTGGTTAAGAGCTAACGCAGTTTCAGTGCTCCTGGCTAATAGACAGAATTCATCGCCAGCCTTGCACTCGCATCTATATATGTATATTTGTACACTCAGAAAAAATAACTCAGACAGAGTACCAACCAGTAGTAACTGAGCTGGGAACCTACTATAGGTGAGTACCTTGAGTAGATGTGAATATCTACCATTAGAAAACTGCAGAACAGAACAGTGATAAATATCATAATACCCGTAATACAAAACCGAATGTCAAAAAGATTCAGCTCTTCAAAATTTGCATTTTAATTTGCAAACACAATTATCGCATGAACTTTATATCCAGTTCAGGGCCATTTTTAACATTTTAACGTCTGATAATATATAAATTCTTTCAATAGAAAAAATAGCTTATTTTTCCCTTTGACTCACTCAGACAGAGTAGTAAGCTGCAGCTGCAGCTTTCGTCATGTCAAACCTGCAATATTTTGCCCTTAACACAAGGTGCGTTGACGTTGATAAAATCATCAAGGAGCTGGCAGCAGGGCTGCAATTTGTATCAGCTGCCACTTTGAAGGGGATACTTGAAATAGGAGTATCCAAAGCATTCGCTGTAAATTAAATCCCTCAAAATAGTTGAGAACTAAGTAAATAACTGAAAAATTAGACACAGAGTTGACTGCTTAATAAGATGAAACGCTTCGAAGAATCGCTGGCAGCAACAGTTAGCTGCTATTCCCGGGCTCTGTTTGCAGCTGACATCAATGCGTGTTCAGCGAGTTCCAAATAAGAGGGCCAAAACACAAACAACTGCCAAGAAAACAGCGTGCCACGCACTTGTTCTGTATGGGCGATTGTGCTCAAGTTTAGTGATGCGTTACCTCCATACTGGAGCTGAGCTGAGCAGAACAATACAGAATGGAACTGAATACAGAGAGAGATACATTCTGCTCTATATACGCTATATATGTTTGTCATTCCGTTTGTTTGTCTGTGCGTGAAAATAATAAACGACTTTGCCACTTGAAGATGGAAATAGGAGCAAGGAAGACGCTTCTGGAACTGCCACTGTGGCCATCGCTGCTGCTGCTGCTGCTGCTCCTGCTGCTGTGTAAGCACAGAGTGTGAAAAAATAAATAAAAAATTCTGTGCTTGCAGAGTGTTGAAGACAAACAGCATTTTGGAGTGCCAGCTGAGGTGCCTCAGGGCCAACATATACCATGGTACTAGGTACACATGTGGATTGAGAGCTGTTCAGGCAAATTATTTTCGACGAAATGCCGGCAAACATAAACCTGTGTGTCTGTGTATGCATGTGTATGTGTGTGTGTGTGTGTGTGTGTGTGTAAGTGTGGGGGGCAGTAAAACAACATTTGGCACGCTCCAAGGCTGGCAAATCAGCAAATAAACGCACAAGCTTCAGCATATTTATACAAATTTGTGCAACAACAGGCCACAGGGATACTGAGAGATGGCAACAGCTGTGGCAGCTCACAAATTATATCAAATACTTGCCAAATCTCTGAATACAACACACACACACGTATGTGCCACAATACGCAAAGGCAATAAGTATTTATAAATACATTTATATGACTCTGTATGAAAGCCACTCGAATTATTTCATGATTTAGTCCAGAAGCCCCCATGTCGTGGCCCCCAGCGAAGCCCTCAGCAATGCTTACTAACTGAAAATATTATTATCAAGCATAGCTTTGTAATGATTTGCCAGTTTTCATTTACATATATACAATGGAGATATTTGCAAATCATCGTTGACTCAACATTTCGTACAATTTTAAAGTCTTCTTCAGTGAATATTTCACAATGTTTGTGTTGGGTAACAAATGGTACCAATTGGATTGTAGATTATTGAACGACTTTTTATTTATCTGTTTTATGTGTGACAATATATATATATATATAGTCTGAGCCACTAATATTTTTATTGGGCAATCAACTGTCAGACATAATTTTCACATAAGTGCCAGTTAATTAAATTAAAACGAATATATCAATATGTTACCAAATTAATAATGATTAATTCCGTCAGCAGGCTTTAATTAATACAATTAAGAATATGCTAATTGAATATTCATTCCGCTCAACTTAATTAAAGCATACAAACTACGACGACTACAGGAGAGATTTATCAGTTCTAACGGTTGCTCAAATATTTGTACGCTTGTTAGTAAGCTCAATAGTTGTTCAGGACTAAGGCACATTATATGGATTTATGGTTCTTGTCACTGTTATTGTCACTGACTCAATCTGATGTAGAATCCAGTGAGAAATCGATATCTTGCATTCAGCATAAAAGTGATGTGGCAGATTGCGAAAATCTTTTATGCTGATGCGCCACATCCTGTGGGCTGAAGAGATATATCCTGTGACACGCGTGGCACAATTGGCATAAAACCAAAAAAAAAAAAAAAAATAAAGCCAAGATATATGCGCATCGTTAAATATATGATGAAATCAGCTCTCACTCCAACAGATTTGAAATAAATGTTTTTAGTTTTGAGATATGATATTAAATTTATCATAACGCTACACTTATGCGGAAACTCCAATATATATGATATCCATGTGACAGTTATTTGCTACAAGGACCCGTGTGGACACAGCACCGGACATCCGCTTTGTCCGCTCAATTCGGACACGCACAGAGCTTGTCCGGCTGTCTGGTTGACGAGTCCTATTTGCCATAATTGCATTGCGACAACATTGAATCGTGGATTTTTTTTTTATTTTTCATTGCATTGCAACACAAATCAAATGTAAATAACGAGAAAGGCACATACATTTGCAGAGCAAAAAAAAAACGGACAGGAAAAGGAAATTATTTTATGAAATCGCTCAATTTACTTTATGAAAGACGGATATAATCGACAGCCAAATACCGTATCATCTTTTCTGAAAATTGTTGCAATTTCTCCTCATTAAAAATTTAACAAAATATATATATCAAATAATAAGACCCATTTGTTAACAAGCGAATCAATATATATAATTCCGTGCGTCAGCACATTAAATTGTATGTTAAAAATGGCAAGGGAAACGAGGAAATGCGTGAAAGATTAGATTTATTATCTGTTGTTTATGGAAATCACTCGGGCTTATATAAATATACCCCTTTATATCATGTGAAATGGGTAATTGCATTTTCGTGTGGCTGTGGCAATGTTTTTTGTATGTTGTTGCCCAGAAAATTAAGAGTTTTTCTCTGGTCTCCGTTGGCCGCAACATGGCAATTTCCGCTCGAACATAACCACTTACTGTATTGCATCCAGATTGTGAGTGTATGGGTGATGTTATTAAGTATTTCGGACATGCAATCAGTCAAGCAGTTAGTCACTGAGTTTGGCCAATCAATCAATAAATAACTCAACTATTATTCTATATTATTTTGCAGGCTATTGGATCTTTGGTGCAGAGTTTTGTGATACATGGGTGGCCTTTGATGTCATGTGCTCGACGGCATCTATTTTGAATCTGTGCGCCATATCGATGGACCGTTACATACACATCAAGGATCCGCTCAGGTGAGTGCCGAGTGTAACTAATAATAATCATGATGATGCCAACGACATCGCATCCGTCACTCTCATAATGAATTATACAATTTATCAATAGACACAGCCTCACCTACAGCTGCCCGTCATCGCGTGATTCACATGAATCTATCGAATATAATTGTGCATCGGGCAGCAGAGGGTTCTATTGGCTCTACGAGCAGGTGTCTGCCCCCATATTGATTTTAGTAGTAAATACGTTTTTAGATCCCAGAAAGCTGCTCCCAATTGTTGTCTGCCATCGAGTGAGTGGAAAATATTATTGATGTGACATTGACGCTTCACTGAAAGCCCGATTAAATATCGATTTATTAAAATCAGACTTGCCCCACTCAAGAGCCCTCTATTCGAGCGGCATTCCTTGTCATGCATATTACTCATTCGCCGCGTTGACATGCACATCACGTTTCTCATTGGCTCATTCTCATTTTGGTCGTTCACTTTATGGTGGCTCCACAGGCACTCGGCTTATTTATGGCGTCGACTCTCATTAATAGCAGCACATAATTGTTTCATTAGTAACAGATTTATTGGGCATTAACGACTTTTGTTCTTTTTTATATAAGACTCCATTGTTTCGCGCAGTGTATTTAAGTTTGTTAGGTACTTCTGCTGCATCGCAAGAGTCTTGATTTGTGGCTTTAGTTGGTCAACTTGTTTGGCAAGTGATTTGCAACAGGCAAACGACTATCCCAATAACTTCTCAATTCTCAAACTTTCTAACACACACGTGTTGTGTGTAAAAAAAAGAAAAAAAAAGTTAGCTTATTCAACTTGATTGAAATGTTCGCAAGTCTAATTTATTTTGCACTCAATTTTTATATCTTTCACTAGCAAAAGCCATAAACAATTCCAGCCATTATCTTTGCTCGAATTGTTTTTTGTATCTTAAGGAAGATCGTGTTTCACCTGCTGCAAGTAATTTAAACTCTAAAGTGGGTGTGGGTGTGTGTGTGTTGCTGTGTGTGTGCTGTTGTGTATGTGTTTACTTAGCAAACACAATGGATTCCTACTCGGCTCAGCTGGCCACTTGCATTGCCATGGCCATTTCTCATGTCTGGGTGTGACACAATGTCTTGTTCTGTTTGTGGCATTTGTATTGTATTTTGCCAGTTGGCCAACTGCAAGCAATATGCAATTTCTGTGTCAGTTTACTTTGTGGTAGACAAGCCACTGTGCAGCCGGTAAATAGTGGAAATTGACATGGACAAAGACACTCAAAAACACTCAGACGGAATGCGGATATAACATTATTAACGTTGCTCGTTTGTGCCTCATTGTGGCAAGAGCAGCAGCGACAACAACAATTGTGGGTTAATTAATTTTTTTTTTTTAACAAGGCCGCAACCGCAAAACGAGAAAAGAAACGAATACAATTTTTGGACAACACAAATATTATCATCTTTTGGGGGCAAATTTATAACATGTCAGTGGCAAGCCGTGGCCAAAAAGGATTTCACGAAATGGTTGCACACCCAAAAGGCGTGCGTGTGCGTGTGTATGTGTATGTGTATGTGTGTGTTGGTAAAAAATGGTGCTGACCAAGTCGCTAACAGCCGAAGGCAAAGTCACAGCAGCGACACAAACGAAATTAATGTGGTCCCACGGCTGTTCAGGGTACAACTACAGCTGGCTGTGGGCAGGGATGAGGTATTGGTGGGGCTTAACGAAAAAAAATAACATTTCAGTCCACATATGACAACGAAACACTTCTGGACTAAGCTGCCCCCTAGCTGCTGCTCCAAAGAGCCATAATAAATCCTTTGATGCTATTTTCAGCACAAGCCAAAAGTAGATACATATTTTTTTTTGTCCTTACCACAACCCACCAACCGCGTTGTCCATCATCTATCTCTCTCTCTCTCTCTCGCTCTTTGTCTCTTCTTTTTCTCTGTCACTCACTCCATTTATGCGCTCAGTTTCTAGCTTTCGGGCATTTGTGGATCCACTTGCACCTGCCACATGTTGGGCAACAGCTAAAGCTTATTCGATTATGAAAAATGTTACACGACATTCGTATTTATTTCATCCACGTTTGTGTGTTTTTTTTTTCTGAATTAAATCGGATTTTTTGAGACCATAACGAGTTGGGGCAATTGCACACTTCATCGACTTGCCAAAGTTGACTAGACCATAAAATGTGAGTTCTGGTGGCACTTTTTATTTGAATGCGAAAAGTTTGCAACGGTTTGTTAATTTGCAGTCATTCAAAGCTGCCACAGTGGCTGTTTTTAATGAAGTCATGAAAAGTTTCAAAATAACGCAAATTTAATAAAGCTATTAAAAAGCAGGCTATTGACGAGTTAGCTTAAAAAATACCATAAGACTGTGTACATTGTCGCCATAGAGGCAGGAAAATTGATGATGTTTCATTTCATATTGAATATCTTTTCTTTTTTTTCGTGTTGAATTTTCATGGACTTTAAGCTTTGAAATTATCTCAAGCCAAAACCAATTTGCTTAGCTTAACGAGGATTGCTCGTAGAACAAACGAAATTTGTCTTGCCTACATTTTCTGGGTTGTAACCTGTGGGTCAATTTTAACACACATTTAAATTGAATTTTGCCACTGCAGACTCTAGCCTTATCCTCCTGCGCCCAGTTCCATTTTAGCCAAGTTCTGAATGTGTCTGCGACCTGCACTTAAAGCCTCAAGCAGTCGCCTAGCACTTCGCCGCCAATTCCCTTTGGGTGGTTTCACTGTCAGCGAAAATACCACGCAATATATTCTTGACTTATTTTTATACACTTCATGAAGTATCATAACTTAGTCGCATTAATCTACAGAGCCTACTTATATACTAAATTCATGATTAATAAGAAGATGTTTATCTATTTGGCTAAAAAGTACATGTATGGAGTATTAATTTTTGACTCGTGTTTTCAAGTGCAAGTTGTCAAATTTTCACCAATTATTTTTACAGGCCAATTTAAAAAAATATAATCGATATTGATAAGGTATTTAATCTTCGGCAAAGTACTTTATTTTCATATTTTCTTTTTGTGCTGTCTGAACTTGGCTCTGATTGCTGCGTGTCTAGCGTTATTATTGCTGGCCCCAAAGAGACTGATGTCAGTTAGGCATCGTTGGCGCTGCTCCTTATGTAAATCTGATTTATTTGCATGTCAAAGTGGGTACAATGAGGCTGAGGCCCCCCAATTTTTTATGCTGCTACTGCTGATGCTGCCAGGAGTGTCAAAGTTCGCGAGATGCGAACCGCCGTCTCATTAGGCTGGCGGCCACCTCGGACGGTGAGAAAGATGCGTTGTATTTTCATAGCGTTTTAAAATAATTGCAAGCGTTTAATTTAATTGCGCCTGCCAAGATTTGCGCGTTGGCAGCAAAAATAGGCAAATGAAAGACGTTAACGAAAATAAATAACAAAAAGAAAAACCGAGACAGAAACAGAAAAGCGCGCTGAAATCTAATTAGAAACAGGCGCTGACAAAGTTAAAATTATGCTAGAATTAAGCAGGATACAAAATAAAAATTTTTTTTTGTTTTATGCGATGAAGCTGGCAGCTTGGCAACTTGGCAGTCTGGCAGCCAGGCAGGCTGTCATCATCGTAACTGTCACATCCACAGCAAGCATTTGAGTGCATGCTCGTGTCAGGCATAAAATAGACTTTAAACTGCAATAAAAAAAGTTCTGCTAACTTTATTGGCAAGCCGGGGGAGGCAGTCAGAGGAAGCTGGCATAAGACGCTTAAGCAACAAAAGTCAACATGAATGACGCTTTGGGCCATGTTAGTAATTATGTTCTTTTGGGTTAGTGATTTTTTTTGGGGTTTTGGGTTATAGCTGCAAACACTTGAGCAACAACAGCAGCATCTGCTTGCAACATCTAAGCAAATAAAAACTCATAAAACATCTGTGATGACTACAGGCAAACAAAATAAACGCCCAACTTAACTGAAC
Organism: Drosophila dives; assembly: GCA_035042365.1. Taxonomy (NCBI): domain Eukaryota; kingdom Metazoa; phylum Arthropoda; class Insecta; order Diptera; family Drosophilidae; genus Drosophila; species Drosophila dives. The sequence goes on along the minus strand of JAWNLJ010000447.1, from coordinate 60,287 downwards.
TAGTCGAATGAATCCTGGGCATTGTGCGTGCTCGTCTGCCATTTCTTGGGCACACGCACAACGCAAACATGGAATGCAAATGGACAATGCCAAATGGTGGGTTGGCTTTGGTCTGTGGCAGTGGCAACTAACACACACGCACACACACGCACACACCCAGACGATTTCAATTAGCTCTGGGTTGCTCACTTTTGTGAGTTGGACATCCACAATTTATGTATATATATGTATATTTATAGGTGCTATAGGAGCTATAGGATGGGTGGCGACTCCTGTGCTGCTGCTGTCGCTCGATTGGAAATCAATTTTGGGTTTGCACATGAAATTGAATTTGTTTCTGAATACAATTACCTAAACTTCCTTTTTACCGATTTGTTGAAGTCGCTTTTGTGCCATCTGTGGATTTTCGGTTGGCGCTTTGAGTGTGTCTTTGTATATTGAAATTGAATTATTCTGTTTGATTTCCTGCCCCAAGTCTGCCGCAGCACAGCCAGCGGTTACATTTCCACAAGCCAAAATGTTGCTGCGGCATATGCCAAAATACACAACCAAACCAAACGAAAACATGCACACACACAGACACACACACACACACACACACACACACACATACACACACACACATTTATAAGCATATAGGCACTTAAAATGCCAACAGCCTTAGGTTTGTGCCTGCTCATTTCCGTTTGCTGTAAAAGCAAATTGGGCGTCCGCCATCAAAATCGAAGTGCCACACGAGGATGATTTGCATGCGTCACCAGCAGCACCACAGAGCACCACAGCGCAATGACCGATGGTTTGTGTTGCGGTTGGGATTTTCGGTTTTAGGACGGTTTTACCTGTTCGTGTTCAGCTCTGTTTGGGTAATTAATGACATGCTGGCAGACAGACACTGCGGCACTTTGGCCCTTTGGCACTGTTGCATAGTGCGTATTGCGTATTGCCCGGATGCAGAAATCTGGCCAACTGTGTCGCATTCCAACACTTGTCGCGCCTGCCACCGACACGCAAAACCGCAAGCACAACATGCCCCATTTTCTTGTAGCTGTTGCTGTTGCTGTTTGTTGTTAATCCTTTGGCTGGCTGGCAACAGCAGGGGACAAAGCACATGCTCACATCCTTCTTCCCACCAAATTAATGTGCTCCTTTTCTCTCTTTCTCTCTCACGCAGATACGGACGCTGGGTAACACGACGTGTGGCAGTTATTACGATTGCAGCCATTTGGTTGCTGGCTGCATTTGTTTCCTTTGTGCCTATTTCACTGGGCATCCATCGACCCGACCAGCCGCTGATTTTCGAGGATAACGGTAAGAAGTACCCAACATGCGCATTGGACTTGACACCCACATATGCCGTCGTCTCCAGCTGCATCAGTTTCTACTTTCCTTGCGTGGTCATGATTGGCATTTATTGTCGGTGAGTATAATTAAAAAAGACAAACAACATGAAAAAAATATAATTTTACAAAAATGTAAAACGCTAAAAGATGGAAAAGCAATAGAAAAAATATACTCCAAAACATTCTACAACTCTTGAAAAGTTTTTGGAATACTTCATCTTTAAAACCTAATATTTACACAGCTACCCAGTATTATATTTTTGAAAGAAAGATGAGTCCATATGTCTGTCTAATTGAAACTTGATATATATTATATATATATTATATATATTATGTATTATATAACTGCCATATGAACAGGCGGTTGCAATATGAGTTATAAGTTGTGGAATCGAAGAAAAGAATTAGGCTCAGAGATACTCTTTTTGAAGAGAACAAAATATAAATAAACTGGCTTAATTGTAATAATATAGCTTTTAGATTCATATATTAACTTAATTGTCAAGTCGTGTTTTCCATTTTTTTTATTATACACATGGGGTAATCGTAATAATATATAAAACAATTTATTTGTCAAGTCGTGTGTTCCATTTTTTTAATGTGCATATGTTTTTATAAATAGCATATTTATTTTAATTGTTATCGGGCTATAGATGAACTATCGTGTTAATCCCCAATGAATATTAGCGAAAACAAACAGGTTTAAGACTACAAAATAATTGCTAGAACTTACCAATAAAGGCTAAGTAAATCTCATTAAGCTAATTTGGTATTCCTACATAAATATAAATGGATTAAGGTCACCTGCAACTAGCTGAAATTTGCAAATTGCTAGACTTGGCTAAACAAACAGAAACAAAAAAAAAAAAATTATGAATTTGATGGGAGTAAAACGTGAATAATAAAATGTAGTAAACACTTTCGAAATTTGTGTGGCAAAAAGGCTAAAAGGCCGCAAGGACTTTGCCGCTGATGGCACCAAGACACGAATGGATGACTGGATGAGCTGGGTGTTGGTCTTGGCAGCTGAGAACTCGAAGCTTTTAAATAAGACGGCAAACAAATAAGCGCACGCATTAGTGGCAGGCTAAGTAATCCCTGAGCAAAGCCAAAGGCGGACAGCCGGTCAAAAGACTGGGGTGTGTGCAAAAAGGGCTGCCAGACAATGCGGCCAAGGACGGCAACAGGATGCCAACATCATCAACAAAACATGAACAACAACAGCAACAACAACGAGACTGCTCGCAATATCAACAGGACAGCGATATGACCGCTCATCAGCAATATAGCCGGCAGCCGAGTGGCACGTTGCCATTTTAGCTTAACGAGATTTGGGGCAAATGGGCGCACGCAACAAATGGATGCAAGAACACGCCCATCGACAGACCGACCCACCCCCTCAGTTTGCCGTCTATGCCACATCGCAGCCAGAGCCTACGGCTTGTGGCATCCACACGAGTGTCTGGTTGCTGTCATTGGCATGTTCTATCAAAAATCTGTTAAATTGTAGAATAAATAAACATTTATCGCCATATTTTCGTGGTTCATCTGAGCCAACGCATAATCCTTATGATTCCTTGCTTATGCTGCTGCGTCTGGTCAGTGAATGCGCGACTGGAAACATGCCCCAAAATAGCCATATTCAATATCAAGTATACGCTTTATTGAAGCCAATTCCCTGGGGCACCGTCTGTTTAATTGGCATGTCGGAACAAGTAAATAATTATCATATCAGTTACAACAAGAGCAGATAGAAGAAAACTTTCCATTGAGGCCACAACTAGGTGGCTCGAAAGGGAATTCCCTGGTCCCCCCCCACAGACACACACACAGTCTACACTCACTCAAAGCAGAGCTAATTTCAGCAATATTAGGTTCGTTTGACAAATTGACTGCCTGAGGACTTTGTTAATAAAACAATGAATATTCCATTGATTAGACAAAATTAATGACCTTTATCAAATAGTACTTTCAGGCATTTCAAATTCGCAAATACGAATTACATTTTCTATTCAGGCATTTCACAATTTCGATGTTGTCAGTGAACATTAAAATTAATTACATCTAATTGCCGATTAAAAGGAAACATAATGTATATTTTATTACCCCGATTAACTTTGTCCTCGTTTATGGTAAAACCAAATCAATAAATTGTGGAATTTTGATTTCACAAATGTAAAATAATTCTTAATTATTAAACTACGTATTTAACTTTAATAACTGCACATTTTAATGAATGACCTTTTGACCCATGATCTCTTCCATATTCTCGTCAACACAGGCTTTACTGCTATGCACAGAAACATGTAAAGTCCATCAAGGCGGTAACACGACCCGGCGAGGTGGCCGAGAAGCAACGGTATAAGAGCATACGTCGTCCCAAGAACCAGCCAAAGAAGTTCAAAGTGCGCAATCTGCATCACAGTTCCCCGTATCACGTCTCCGACCACAAGGCAGCAGTCACTGTTGGCGTCATAATGGGTGTCTTCCTCATATGCTGGGTGCCATTCTTCTGTGTGAACATCATGGCTGCGTTCTGTAAGACGTGCATTGGTGGGCAGACTTTTAAGATACTCACCTGGTTGGGCTACTCGAACTCCGCTTTCAATCCGATCATCTACTCTATATTCAACAAGGAGTTCCGGGACGCCTTCAAGCGTATACTGACAATGCGCAATCCGTGGTGCTGTGCACAGGACGTGGGCAATATTCATCCGCGCAACAGTGATCGCTTTATCACGGACTATGCCGCCAAGAATGTGGTGGTGATGAACTCGGGTCGCTCCAGCGCCGAGCTTGAGCAGGTCTCCGCAATTTGACCAAAACGCTGTGGCAAAGCCCGCAGTTGGCTCCTGTGCAGCTGCTGCTGCCCCGGCAGCGGCCTGAATGTCGATGATGATGGCGACGATGGCGCACTGACTACAAGATATGTTCCATGAGATTCGGTCACGGCGGCCCCAACAACAACCATCGTGGAGACCATGGAGGCCGCCCAAATGGAAACGGAACTGGTCTAATTTGGGTTCCTAGACGCAACAATCGTTGCGTATCAATCCCAAAACCAGACACAATTAACTAATCCCAAATGACAAGAAACCTGTAAGTATTATCAGCGCATCCCAGTGTCCTAAGCAATCAACTGTCTAACTGGAGTTTTGGAGAAGAGTGTTTATACTTAATCCTAGTCGTAAGTCAACTTTATAATGCTTAATATGTGTGTATGAAACAACTACAACTACAACTAAAACTAACTGAAAAAAACAAAACTAAATCGTGATTAGGTCTAAGATCCCCTCACCAAAGAGCTTCTACATAGTTTAACTGTTAAGTTTTTTGTTACGATTTAGCCAAAATGTTATGGCAGCTATCAATTACCGTTAACAACACACAAACAACACAACACAATACAAGACCATTTGCATTTGGACAAAGTTCGAACTGATTAGGTGTTTCTTTGAACCCTCGACAAGGATCTAAATCTCTGACTATTATTGCTGAGCCAAATAATGCCACACTCATCTCATATGCATACATAAAAATTTCAGTATTTGACTCACAAAGACCGGACTAAAAACAGTTCCATTCACCAGTGGCAACAAAGCGTGGCATACAACTGGGCGCTTGCTTCCATTGAGTGGCAAACAAAGCCGTAGATTTGAATTATTGATGGATATTTATGTGCCACAAAGCGCACCAGTCGAACATGCGACGCGAACGTGGCACAAAACTGTCAGCTGCATTCATAAATCATTTGAAAATTTATAACGATTTACGACCATTAAATAAATTGTTTAAGTCAACACAATATACACAATATTCACTGACTGTTCAGCTCATGTCTGTAAAATCGATTTATATCTCTGCAAATATTAATATTTAAACAAATGTGCATTTTGCTGCATAATAGTTTTTAATTCCCAACTAAATAGTTTATAATCCTGATAATTGGCCGCAGTTTCGATGATATCGTCGCTGTAATATTAAAATTTGTCAGCAAAACAAAATAATTACGATTGCTCAATTGTATAAATTTAATTGAATATTTAAAAGCAAAAAAATCAACGCCATTTTGTGCTCATTTCAAAATTTTAATTAACAACTCCAGCTGTGATTGGCAGAGCCGAAATACAGGCTTTGCTGAGCTGCTGGAAAGGTTAACTAACACATTGGGCTCTGATTACCGAGTGATTTAATGAGTCGCACCTGAAGCGCCCCAAAGTGGATTCGTTTTGTTGACGGCAATAGCACTTTAGCGTCTGCCGTCTGTCTTTCCCCTCTCCTTCAGACAGCGTCTCTGTCTGATTGTCGGACAGAAGATAATGAATATGTTCCCACTCCTTGGATGCTTGCCGAGCTGAAGTGAAACAAATGTAAACAGTTTGCTTTTCATGCCACACAACTCAGAGTCAGACTCAGGCGCCACAACTCGTACCCGGATCATGAAAAATTACGCTGCTTGAGCTCGACATTTCGCTTTTGTTATGCTTTCGGTTAAGGCTTCAGATACATTTTCACTTTAGTATTTGTATATGCTGAAAATCCCTTGCGGCACCCGTCAACTGCCTCAACACAACTCAACTCAACTCGTTGCGCTGTTAATTTTGTGGTCTCCGACAATCCGCCCAAAAATATTTGCAATCAAGCTTATGTCTTCTTTTCATACCCATTACCAATTTGAATGGGCTCAAACGGTTTTGACTCGCTCGTTCCTCAAGTAGACAGAGAAATCCATTGCTTAGGCAAAAGCCTGCACAAATTATTCACTCTAATTTTTTTATTAGACGCCTTAAATTCTCAATTTCCAAAAAGTTACTTTAATCTTTTTCACTTATTCAAATTGTTCCTTAAAAAGTCACAGACTTTTCATATTTCTCTATTATTATATATAGCCGCAGGGTAATTTCAAGTCGTATTTCAATTTATACATTATTTCATTTCGCTTCATTTTTGTTTTGTATTTATTTTGGCTGCTTATTAAAAGCAGCTGCTGTCGTCATTTTAATTACAATATACTTATTTATAATGTTTGCTGTTGCAAATGAATTCAAACATTTGGCCACGCCCACAGCCCATTGTGCGTATCCAAAAGGTTTGACATAGCTTTTGCCACATTTCCTCCTGGCATGTGGCACGCAATCAATTCAACAATTTTTTTTTTTTGGGCCAGCTCATGTTGATTGCACGTGCCAACAAAAACGGAATCGGAATTGGGTAAATTGTGTACTGAGTATAATCATTGAAAGGCTTGAATTGCGTTGAGAGAGGAGAGGGGAGGGAGGAGGGAGGACTGTGTTCGGCACGCACATGGCACGGAGGCAGCCAGTTGTTGTATTCGATACCATTGTCATTGACATTGGTATTTGGAGCCCTTCCAAATGGCAAAAGGCAAATGGCATGATACATATTCCAAGCGAATGCCACGCGTCGATAATATGTGGTTTTTATTGTGGTTTCGAATCGCTGTGCTCATTTCTGGTTACATAATTCGTAATAGGACTGCAGTGCAAGTGTGGGCCTCGAGTACAAATGGGTCGTAAATATCACGAATTGGTCTGATTTTGGCCTGTGCTCAACCTTTGACTTGGCCAATTTTTTGTTTATGTCTTTGATATATTCGGGCGGTGCGTGGGCCGCCAAACACCTTTTATGTATTTCCCCCACCCCACCCCCACCACCTCTTTGCTGTGCTTATACCTCACCAATTTGCTTGCAGCCTTATCTCTGTCGTCCTTTCTGCAATTCCAGAATCCTTTTTTTCAGTGCATCGCAAGTCGCTTTAAGTTTTGGCCTATAAGCTTTGCGCCTGTTGTGATTTTTAATTGAAACATTTGTTGCTGTGATTTTTTTCGTTTTGTTAGCCAGAAAATCGGTTAATTTTAGATTGTGTACCCTGTAATTAGTTCCATGTTCCATGCTATATATTTTCTAAGACTACGTGCTTTGAATGATAACGAAAGTCTGCCAGACTGGGCAGATTTAGAGAAACCTGAAATAACGCAGCGTTGCGTAAAACAAACCAAAGATGCCTTCTCATTAGCATAATCGGTTAACAAAGAGTAGGTCGTGCATTAAGAGTCTAACGACTGAAACTGCCGATAAACAAGAATTTGCTGCATTACTCATACGCACCATTGCACGCCCAGCTTACGCAAACAGATTTCATGTAATTGCTTTCGCAATTCAATTATTTGCCACAAAAACTCAAAGAAAAACGTTTTCAAAAAAAAAAAAAAAATTGAGCGAAAGAAAAACATACAAAACCATCAATGTCAACAGCCAGAGCAAACAATTAAAATTTCCATGTCAATAAAAAAAAAGCAAATTCAAACAAAATTAAAATTTCAGCGGGCGTTCGATTTAAAAATATATAAACGTAAATTCAAATATAAAATCAAATTATTATTAAACAAATATTTAAAGAAAATTAAAGTCAACTTCAACAAGAAACTGTTAATCGTTCAAAATGAAAATACCCATTTAAACAATTTGAGTTTTAATTAAATACTAAATTGAAAGCAGAAGAAAACGCAAAGAGAAACTTATTTTATAAAGTATTTTTGCAGCTGTAAAAAAGCAATTAAAGCAATTTAAATTCAATTCAATTGAAGAAAAAAACGCCTTCATAATCCGAAAAGGCAACAAGTCAACAGCCCTTTGGCAAATCCTTTCAAAAAAAAAGTCTGTGCATATTTATGCCTTACACACATTTGCTTATGTGTGTGTGTGTGTTTGTGTAAATAAATGTTTTCAGCTTCTCGAAATATTTGCATACCATTTATTTATATTTCAACTTGACGAGGCTGCACGCCTCATTTGGGGCAAAACTAAAACGCAAATAAGACAAGTGCAAAGAGTTCAAAGTGTCAGGCGATAAGTGTCAACGTTTTGCATAAATTGCATGTCGATTGCCAACAACACGAACGGTCTTGGCCATGATGCTTAGGCGCAAACCGATTGATTGATTGATGGATGAATGAATGCCTGACACGCTGACGAGCTGACTGTCAGTTTGCCATTTTGAAACGAATCTCCTGTTTTTTTTTGTGAGTTTTTTAGGCCCGCCGGCACAGATTGCCATTTCATTTGCAAAGTGAAGCGTGTACATGGCCTAACCAAGAACCATACTCAATTCACCCCTCTCTCTAACTCTCTCTAACTCTCTCTCTCTCGCTCTCTCTCTCTCTTTTGGCCACTTCCGTGGCGCAACAGTTGTCGGCAGTGGCCAATAATTTACAGAAAGTGTCGCACCGAGCTCTAGTTGGTTTTTAGTGAAACTTTAGTGGCACGCAGACCCACGCATAAAACGCACTTTATTCATAACACACACCCGCTGCAAACTTTGGGGCGCTAAATTTATTTCGGTTTTTTATGACTTTGCGCCTTAAAGTGTTTATTTGGGTTTACGGCATTCGGCAAATTCGCTTGGAGCGTGTCATTTGCTTGCCTACAGTCAGCTGGCATATAAATTAAGTATACGTAGCTCAAATCGTTTTATTACCACCATTTTGGGCCGAATGGGGCGGATGGGAAGACGTGCCCTATTTTATACGTTGACTCGGGACTTCCGCTTAATGCCACTGGGTCACGACTCGATGCTTAATAAAAACACACTTTTAATCACAATTTTTGCATATATGCTTGGATTTGCGACCAAAGGCGTTTGATGGATGTCAAGAATTTTGCATACATGGCATTTGTACAGCATCTCGACCTACGCCTTGACCTTGTGGTCAGCAGGCAGAAGGCAGCCCAGTTTGTTATTGTTGCCAATACAGGCTGCCCCGTTGACCTGGCAAATGCAGCGACTTTGACTTTTGACAAGGGCAACGCTGCGTATGCGCAATCTCTGACATTTACCAAAGAACTTAAAGCACTTAAAGCCACCCCCCAACGCATTTCTATTCGCCACATAAAGTTTCTTAGTGTGTGTGTGTTGTGTGTGTGTGTATCTTCTTTTACCGCTTACTGCAGTGGAAAAGTTGTGAAGACAAAAGTTTCTCGAGCTGCAACAATAACGTTTCAGAAAAGTTTTGACAACAATTCGCCACAACTTACAGCAGTAGCACCACACCAGCCCCGCACCACCCAGTTAGGCAGACAGCCAGTGGTCTTAGCGCTAGTCAACCACCTGGCTAACAGGTCTCGCTCCGGTTTACTTTCGTATTGTCTGCCAAAACAAAGTGCTCATAACATCCGCCTAAGGTACAAAAGTAGTCAACGCCTGCTGCACAGTTTCCTAATGCATCCGATTCGGGAGGATTGGCTCTAGATGCTCATTGCTGTCTCCATTCTGTATATGGCTTTTTGCCATTTCACTTATGGCAATTTAATTGAAAAACAAATCCAATTTCGTATCAGACTTTTGGTTAAAAGTTTTCGTGCTTTTCCAGCAGCTATTGACTGAACTGATGTATTTGCTTGTGCATCGAATCATGTTTTTATTGAAAGAACGGCAAAAACCAACAAGAAATGGCACTCAACTGAGCTGCACAAACCCAAAGTGCAATTTATATGAAGTGGACTATGCTTTTGGGTATTGCTCTTATTCTTTACATTTTTTAAATTTTACTCGCCCAAAAAAATAACAATGATTAATTAATCAGTCATTTGGCTGGCACTCCAAGCACCACTCCTTTCAGCGCCCCTCACAGATTACTTAACTGAAACTGCACTCAATCGATTTACGATTCACTTGCATGACATGCATTTTAATTAAAAAGCCGTGAGAAGAGCACAACTGCCTCCAGGATGAATATCTTGAGTATATCAGTTCACCCAGCAACTGCTCCACGTTCCGTACTCCGTTCGTTTTCCACATTCATATGCAAATTATTAAATATATATATATATGGATATATATATATATATATATTTGTGTGTGTGTATAAACAGACCTGCCGGCAAGACAGTGTTTCGCCTTAACATGTAGCAACATTTTTGCAATTTAAACACAAATTGAATATCTTCATCAACGTTCTCCCTCTCAAGTTGTGTGCAACACCACTTTTTTTATATCCTAGAACCATAAAATGTGCAACGGCATAGTTAACTTCTACTTGAACTATGAAAGTGTCATCAAACAAGTCAATAAAGCAAAAACTTGTTTATTGAAACTTTGAATCGATTAACCATAAAAGACGATTCTTGTTTAATTTTATGTCTATTTTTATTTATAGTTTATAGTTTAACAGCAATAATATTTTTTAACTTTAAGCACTTGCTGGGTATCTGATAGTTGAACCTCTTAAATAATATTCTATAACTTTGTGCATCTGCTTGTTTTGATGTCAGTTGTTGAACATGTTTTATGACGCCTTAGAAAAAAGCAGTTTTTTTGTTGTATATTAAGTATTAAATGCGCATAAATTATATATATTTTATAATGAAATGAATTAGATGAAGTAACTTTATATGAAACTCTTTTTACGAGTATTAATTGGAAACACTTCCTCTTAAAGCTATTAATTCCAAATAACATTTGCATTATTATCACTACAATAATTTTTTATTGCATTGGATTTGTGTATGTACAAAGAATCAAATAGTCAGATTTCGATTAAAATTCTTAAATGCAAAATATTGCAATTTGCAATTAAAACTTTAACAATGTGCACAATCATAAAAACCTACTAAACAGCAAAACAATATAAAACTGAAAGCATTATTTTAATATTCATAATCAGCGTCGCTTGAATTTGCTATAATTTGTATAACATTTGCATTGTTTAATTTCTAATCAACTTTCAGAACAACTAATTAATTTCCAACCTGAGCAAAATGGTCGCTGTTATAATTTGTTGATGGTCACAAATCGCATTATGGTTTTATTAATTGACAAATATTTTCATTGGCCGCCAACCATTTACTATCTGTTGCTGTTTCCAAATTAAACAACAACAATAACTTCAGCTGGTGGCGTCTCCACTGACCACTGCAATATATGGTGGACACACCATGTCTATGCATGGAATGGTCAATTGTGTTTTCCTTCTCTTCTACTCTTCGCGTAGTAATATTTGAATTCCAAACAAATGCCAAGCCGTCCATAAATACACAAGTTAAGCCACAGCAACAGCAACGGCAACAGCCTCGGTCACCGTTATAGCCACAGTCTAGCGCCAATGTGCGATATGCGGATGAGAGTGTGCCGCTGACAGCCAGAGACGTCCACGTGGACGCAGGGATGGTAGAGGGAGGATGGTGTGTGTCAGTCGGCCTGTGTTCGGGGCCTGTGGGCCTGGGCCAACAATGCAGGCGTGAACGTAAATTTCAGGCTTGAGTGAACCCCAACTCAACTTCTGGCTTCGCAATTCCGGTTGCATGCCGCTATCCGGGCTTTCGTAATGGCTAAAAGTGCCAAAGTTTATTATTAAATTATGTTGTCGAATAAAACTGTTAAAGAAAAATCAATTTTTGTCCACCACTGCAACAGCAACAGCAGCAGGTCAACGGGTTGTGTCTACAGTGTGTGTGTGTGTGTGTGTGCGAATGAACCCAACTAATCAGATTAAGTTTATTTTTAAAAATACGGTAAAACGTCCAAATTTCGAATCAGCCATGCACCAAACTCCAACCCAATTTTTAGCCAGTCAACGGAAATTCCCCAAAAATAAAATATATATATAAATATATATATATGCTGGTAATCGAATATTTTACACAATCTGCCGACCCCTTTTCCCTCAAAATACCTCATATGTTGACATTGGGCTGACTCGCTGGTCGAGCTGTAAATAGTCCAAGTAACCCCCTGGAAAATCGATATATCATTCTCGGATTCTATATTTCAAATAAGTGTTTGCAACCAAAAATAGCTTGAATTTTGCAGCAGCAGCAAACAAAACACTGAATAGCCCTCAGCAGAAAATCTATACAAGCCAACGTGACAGAGCAGGACAGCCAGATATCGAATGACGTGCGAGAGAAAGAGATATACCACTTGAGCTTTCTTTATAGAATTACTTCTGGCGCAATAAGTTTTCCAGACGAACGAGCCTTTGGTGGGAGCAGTTGGTGGTGCTGCTGATGCTGGTGGTGCTGCTGATGCTGGTTTGTCTCATACACTCAGAAAAAGTCGAATTTAGAATCAAATCAGTATCTTATGACTTTTCCACTTTTTCCATCATAATTTTATATTGCTAAGAATTACAAAAATAAAAACCTGCTTAAAAAAAACTTTTTTTTAAAATGCAGAAAAATATGACAAGTCAATTTACAAATATTTACACATGAATATTATTATTATTTACAACTCCAAGCCTATTTTTGTTGCTGAGTGTATTGTCTAGTATATTGTTGCTCCAAGTCCGTGCAACCCTTTGGCCATGCGTCATTGTGAATGGTTGTCCATTCATTGATTTGCCTTTACCAGCACTAAACAGCGTGCAACAACGGCAACCGTTTGTCCAGCTATTAAAAGCGCTTATAATTCAACAGCTTGGCCAAAATGGAGTTGTGGTTCTGAGGTTAAGTTGCTAAATGGCCGTGTGATTGACCACTTGAGTGCTGCACAAGGCAACAGTAGCAAAGGTGCGGCTGGACCGCATGTTGCGCCTTGTGCAACGCACTCAACATCGATGTGGACGTGGATGTGGACGTGGATGTGGACGTGGATGTGGTTGTTGATGTTGATGTCTTGACTGTGGCTGCGCTAATAAATTACAAACGCCCGCCGGCCAAAGGAACAGCCATTGGCGTTGATGTAGAAACGACCAGAGCGCATTTGTTCCTGCCAAGACTCTCCTCCTCGTTGGAGGATGATTAATTACATTTAATTGTAATTTATATGCGCTGCCAGGCGGCGTCTCAATGGGATGTCTGTGAAGGATGTCCGGGCGTAGTTCAAATTGTATTTCTATTGAAGTATTATTGAAATTTAAACCGCTGACAGTGCTCTTTTATTGTTTGGCCTAATTGCCAACAGATTTAAATAATAAAATGAGATATCTGGGCTGGCTCCTCTGGCGTGTCCAACATTCACAGCATGTCCTGCAAATTGACGTGCCGATAATTATTTCATGCCTTCTCACTCGCTGCTGGTCAGCTTAGAAATGGCAAAGTTCTGGTCATTTTTTTTTGTTTGTGTGTGTCTGTCTATCTGTGTCCAAGTGGGCATCATTTGCTTCAAATAAATCATGATACAGTTGTCCTGACGGTTTTGGCATTGTCATTTCATTCCTGTTGCTTCTGCGGCAACAATCATTAATCAAGTTGGCTAATAGCAGCAATGCTTCAAGTCATTTATTTTACATGACCTTTGCCCCGGACAGGCAATAACTTCAAGTTGATTTGCTCAATTCATTAGCCATTAGGCATACCAAATTTGTAGCAGTCTGCTATAAATGTTGCAAAAATATTTATGCCATTTATTTCAACTGCAGAAAACTTATTGTTGAGAGACATTCTCATATTTTGAAACTTTCTCAAGTTTGTGTGTTGTTATCATAACTTAATGATTGGAGTTTCTCAAACCAATTAAATTAGAATTGATGCAAAATGTAATTACATTTCAAATTTATTGTGCGTAAGTTGACTTTTAAGTGCATTATCAATTAAGTCAAGAGAAGTTTACAAAAACTTTGTTTTTCTGGCTTTGATTTTGTTTCTTTTGCCCGGCAATAAACTAATCAATAAGCGTCATTTAAAAGTTTTCCTTCTACTTTTGCTGCTTCTGGTTACTTTTCTAACCAGAGCTTCTCACTTGAAATTAAATAAATATTCTCATCCCATCATTTAATTCAAAGTTGCAAGCTGTGAAGACACTTAAATAGAGTTTAACTTTGACTTTCCGAATGTTTAACACTGTCGCATTCAGTATCTACACTCAATTATTTTACTGGCAGCTGTGGTAAACAGTACTTTAATCCTTGGACAAGTTAGAAAGGAAATTTTTGAAATATTATTTTATATTTGTACAAAAACAAATAGAATCACTTGTTAACAAATATTGACATTGTCTAGTGTATTCAAAATGGTCAAAGCGAATGCTTTTACGAACACATAAATAAAATCTACCATTTAATTTTAATCTTTATTAAGACAAAACCGATATCAATTAATGACCAAAATGCTTTTATCATTCGAATAGCTTTTACTATAAAATTCAATTTAAAATCTTTAAAGCAATGCAACTGAAGGCATTTGCTCTTTCGAGTTGAACTCGACTACAACAGTCTGTTGCATGCTTTGGTGCAAACGCATTAAAATAATACGAACTCAACTCAAATTTAATACTGCAAAAGCCGTCAACACTGCGGGCCACGACTTATAACTAACGATGGCAGTGAGCTGCTGACATAGATTTGGCTTAAATTTTTCCCACTACTTTTTCTCCTTTTGATAGCATGCAATAAAAGAGGCGAAAGCATTTCACAACTGTTTGTTCGACTCGCCACGCCCACCGTTTTTCCACACTCTTCTTGGGCCTGTTTGTTTAATATATGCACCGTTGCTTTTTTTGTGCCGCAATTGTTGCAGCATAAAAGTGAAAAGAGCACAAACAACAACAACAACTTGTTCCACCTGCATCCGCCCCTCGCCTTTTTACCCCATTTGCATTTTTTTGTACATAAATTAATACAGGCGTGTGGTTTTTTTTGAGCATCTATTCTTATTTTATACCCTTTCAGAGGGCGTTCAAATACTGTCGTCAATTTTACATAGCAATATATATATATATATATATATATATATTTATATATATATATACTTGTCATATTCTTTATATAAATCGCTAGTCGGGTTGGTAAGGCAATGATGAAAAGTGCAATACCTTTTTCTTTTTATGCCATAAATATGTCGAAGTCGGTTGGTTGAGAACCCGATGTAATATATTTTTCAGAGCGCTTTTTTAAATTGATAGTGAAAATTTCAATTCGACTTTATTACATTTTTCTCTTGTTTTCTTGTAAAACTGACTGGCGTGTTATATTTATCCGCCTTTTTTTTAACATATTGTATGGAAAGGGCGACTGCTCTGGCTTAATTAAAATATATTCTTCAGCACAAAAGTTTACTGTTCTTTTCAGATAGGATTTTATGTTGTACTTTTGGGCGTTAAGTTGTATAAGCTGCAATCACAGCTTAGCCATTTATTAATTGGTACGCAAATTGGTAAAGAAATGAAAACTTAGTTGTTTTCAACTTTGCGCTTATCATTAATTATCGTTAAATAAAAATGATGGCTATAGCAAAAAGTTTAAATGAAAAACTTTTCAAAGTAAACTATTCTATTTGTAAAATTTTCTGGGTTTTGCTTTACAAATAAGTTTGTTCATTCTGGAGGAAAAAAACGAATTTGGTTTTCGCTTCCAACTTACTGAAATTCTCAATCGCAAAAACTTTGTTGAAAGACAATAATTTACTGATATTGTCTTTATTTAATTAATCAGGCATTCTTTCCATTTAAATATAATTAAATTAAGTTCTATTTTAATTTTAAAGGAATTTTAGCATTGCTTGCAGTTTAAATAACGAAATCAAGTTTTCATAATAATTGTAGTTAAAACAATCAGTTCAATAAATTGAATTGGCTTACATCGGCGAAAAGGTAAAATGTGCAAATTGTCAAAAACCCTTTAGATGTCGAATGTTATGTCAAAGTTGACAGCAACAGCTGGCACCAAAGTGGACTCCCTCCCGAAATGCCAGTTTTTACAGATGGCTTCTGGTTGCTAGTTGCTGAGGCAGCGTAACATCTGAAGCGCAATAGTTTAATGGCCATACAATTGACACAAAGGTCGCACATTCCATACACTGAGTGTATATATATATTATATACATATATTTTCCATAGTTTCCACATAGCCCCTTTTTGCTGCCACCAATGCGAACAGAGCTCCAGAGTTTTGTACAATATCCGACCGAGCTAAGCTCCGTTTTGCAAAATATTCGCAAGCAGAGAGACAGACAAACAGACATACAGACATAGAGACAGACAGACATATAAACATACAACCAGACAATGTGAGAGGCACCCCAGTCAGAGGAATGCCCCCAAACGGGCAGAGCGGCAGAGGCATGGATATTGCAGTGTTGCATTTTTATAACACAACGGGAGTGAAACGGATTTTCAGCACTCGTTGCCGTGCCAGAAGCCAAACGTCTGTGCCATCAGTGCAAATGTCAATAAGAATGCCGGATACGGCAATGGCAATGCGGAACACTGTCGGCTCACATTTGTCATACACATGCACACACACGTATCAAAATGTATAAAACTATTCATGCATTCAGGAAAATAAAAAACGCACTTTCTTATGTGCTTGTATATGAAACATATCAGCACACTTTTCAAATTTAATTATAAATTAAACTGTGCAATTTTTCATGGCATTGGTCACACACAAATAGACATCAACTAAATAAACATGCATAATCAAAATAACTTTTGGAAAATACGTGTACCTTTTTTATATTTTTAACCCAACTTTAACCAACTGTGTTGCTAATGTTAACTCAAAAAATGTATATAGAAAAAGTTTAGGTGAACACCAAAGAATATGGCTAATAAACATGAAAATGAGATTAAAATATTAGTAAATACCAACAAATAATTACATTATAAAATATGTACTACGATATCGATGACAAATTATTGCAAACAATACTTGCTAAGAACTATTATTAATAAACACCCAATAATTCGATGAGTGTATTTTCGTTAAATAAAATTGATGTATGTATTATATTGAAACTAGGCATAAATGAACTTGTCAAATAAAAACTCTTTTGTACCTTCTGCTCCCCACTTTCGAATTTAATGTAGAACCCTATAACTACAAGCGCTAAGTATAACTTAAATATGAATAAATTAAATCATTAACAATTACCAGACACAAACAAAATATTAAAGAAAATGTCTGAAAACAGCAAAGAATTTTAATGCTTAAACAAATGCACAGGTTAATCATAAGTAACAATTATGCTGAGAGCATATAAATGTTTAAATATACCACAATGGAATATAGTGATTACGATATTAAATAAATGCAATTTGAGTGTAAATTATAGAATAAAATGATCATAGTAAAAACGTAATAACTCAATATACTCATATATAAATAAATATGTGTAGAGCTGTAGTCAGAAATTGTAGTTTATTGTTGCTGTCTAAAATAACATCTATCAACATACATTTTAATCGGTTAAATACAGCAAAAATAGATCAGCATGTTAGTTGTGAATGTATGTATGTCTATATTCCCAGATCCCAAAGACTTTCTGTATACCTGTCACTTTTCTGGCTTTTATCTAGGTTGGTCTATCCCGCAATTAAATCACCCTACAGGCCTATGGCTTAGCTGTTACCTTACCTAAATTAATTAAATTATGAATAATTATCAATTGTAAATTTCAAGCTAATTGTTAAGTTAAAAACATACTGAGAATTACTTAAATAAATACTGAACATATTAATAAGCAAACTAATCGGCTATTTCAATTCTATCTAACTTATTCTCAATCTTATCTTTGCTCATTCTGCCAAGTAAGTATTATATATTTATAAAATATAGCACTTTTGCAATATATATGTTGAAGATATTTTCTTTGAATATATATATATAAGTTGTCATGTCGAATATTTCGGGTAATTTAAATGGTTCTTAGAAACCAATTGTGGCAGTTTCTTTTAGGTTGTATTATGACGGTGGAACTTGAAAAAATTAGAAAGAGGTGTTCAAATTGATAAAATGCAAATCGATAAAGATAAATATCTTCCCCAGTATAAATTCCAGAGAAAGATAGCTTGTGGCGTTATTTGCCGATATCCATTATCCCTTTAATTTTGTAGTCAATGGTATCAAATTAATAATCGACTTGCCTAAATAACCAACAATTTAGTACTTCTTGACCAATTTTTCTCAATAAAACTCTATACTATAGATCACAGCGTATACTACAATTCTACTTGACAACAAAAGGACACATTCGCATACACGAGTCGAACTTTGAAGGATTTTAATTTCCGTTTTGGAGGCTGCCAAAAAAGACGAAAGCAATATATATTTGTAGCTGCCCTTTAGTTATTGAGTATTGTTATTTGTAGTATTATATCAAATGTCAAACAGGTAAGACTTCAGCCATAAGAAATCTCTGCGCACAAAATGAAGCTTGAAAATCTATTAAATATTCACTTGACAGAAATTGGTTGCCTTAAAGCATAGTCAACTTTATAATGTATAAATGCCCAAAAAGGCGAACAAAAGCCACAGGCAAAATTTGAAGTCCAAAGTGGTAAGAGTGCACATTCATATCATCTGAATATCTTCTGGCTGTAAGCCATATGGAAAAAAGTAAATAAAAATAAAAAATAGATGAACTTATTTCGTTTTATGCCACGGTGGGCAATTTGCCATAAAATAATAAACAGAGTTTCTTTGAGCTTCTCTTGACAGATATTAAGTCTCTTTATTAAAATGAGTCAAAATGTTTTATCTTTTCATCTTTTTCATTTCCTTTGAAAAGTGTCTGAATGATGGTTGGCTTATTGAAATAAGTGGATTATCCTTTTACTCGTGGACATTTAATATTCGTATGTAAATTTGCATTTGCTATTCCTTTTACTACAAAAAAATTGCCATCTAGACTTATAACTCATTCTTCAGCCAGTCGGCCCACTGTGCACATTGCCTCAGCCATATGTGTACATTTATGTATATTTGGCTTGAAAAGCAACTGCGATGAAGGCAACATCCGGCGTCAAAGAATACACACATTAAACCCTAGGGCAATGCGAGAATGCGGAATATTAAAATGAGCAAAAAATGTTAATGAAAACCATTTTATACATAAGCCCAAATATCAGCAAACAGATGATACCGCTAACAGCAGTGCTTAACACAAGCTTCCCTTTCCCGATGCTAAACAAGACAGCAAAATTTCTCAAGAACCAATTCGAATATAAGATATTAGTCTAATAAGAATAGTAATACATTTACATAAGTGAAAGAATACAACAAAACTAATAATAAAATTCTAAATTACAATATGTTTTTATGGCATATATCATATATGTTATACCTCTGTGAATCCGGAAGTTGATTAAGAGGCAAAAGAACTGTATACGAACTCTATATAGTATATAAAATTTGAGAAGCATTTACAATTAGGCCATAGCCTTCTGAACGAACAGTTCAATTTGGACAGAGAACTCAAATTTGTTAATAATATGCATATCGAGCATATTTAATATTTTTGGCATTAGTAAAATACTCAATTGAAACCCACCCTAACAAGTGTATTTAGGGTATCCACTAGTCGGGATGTCTCAAGTGAACAAACTATCTGGTTTTAAGATGATTCGTATTAAAAACTCTTTTTAAATGAAGAGAGATTTTTAATGCATTCGTTTAATTACAGAGAATATAAATATTACCAATGTTATTTTGAATTGAGTGTAAAAATAATTTAGTGTCGTCAATGTGCACGTGTTTCAAAAGATTCCTTAAAATGTTTATTTAATTTTTTATTGAATGGCTAGTATTAGTGGAAAATTCAACGTAGTAATTAATTAAATTATTACCAAGTTATTACTTGTTAACATAACAGAATAACTTTGTACAACTTACATGAGGATCCCTCTTATTTTTTAGTGTCATATGTTAGACAATAAGTAGCTTATTTTGTTTGTTTTGGTCTGTCCAACGCTTGAGTTTGGCATCAAAAGAACTCATGTTGTGCACACAACTCTAATCGCAGCTAAATGTGCTGGAATTTAAATCAATAAAACGTGCAAATGCTAGAAAAACATATGTAAAGAGAGAGCAAAACATATAGAAATGCATATTGCTTGCCCAAATTGAAAAGAAAATGTATGTGGATGTGTATGTGTGTATGCACTTCATAGTATACAACGTCCACATACATCTTATAGAGCCGTCGAAAAGGTCAACGTCAATATATATATATATATATATATGTGTATGTATATATATGTATATATGCAAACTTACGCTTGGTTGTCTTCAGGCTAGCAGAATTTGGTATTTTGGTTGAACTCTAAACGATTTCCATTTAGTTGACAGCTCATAGATAGAGCAGCTTCAGCATTTTCAGATTTATTGGACAACCAACAAACTGGCAAGACTGTGGCTGATGTAAATGATTTGCCAGCATATTTCAATCGAATTTAATGGCATTGCTCATTTGTCTACAAGCAGCTAAAAATGTTTTGTGGTTTGCCAAAACCGCAGACGCAACATTGCAACATTGCCAATAGCATCGAAATCTCAACTGCATAGTGAAAATCCTTATATAAAGTGGCCACATGCTTCTGGCTACATTGAACAACTTTTTTGCCGCTTGTATTGTGGTGTAAACACACACACACTCACATAACACGTGCATATTTTACGTATATATTGAAAAAATATATTTAATTCACTCCAAATGCACTGTGGAAAATACTGGCTACTACGAATAACTAAAATTACACAATGTGTAATAAAAGTTTTTTACTGCATGGAACATTATAAATTCATTCTGGTTATAAATTCTGTGATAATAGAATTTCAATTGAAACAAGAATCAATTTTGATTTATCCATATATAACTATTTTGTTTCTGGTTTAATATGTACAAAGAATTTATGCTCCAAGCATTTTTGGAATACACACACACACACATTTATTGTAATTTGTTGTGTTTGCAGTATGCAAGTTTTTTATTTGCTTGCCTAACTTTAAGCTTCGAGCATGTTTCAACACTATTTTTGGCCATTGTTTTGGAAGTGAGATATTAAACTGGCAAACCAATTAAATTTGTTGTAAATGTAAAACAATTTACGACAAACTCATATGTGGCAAAATTAATTGCTTGAGTGTGACATAAATCCAAGATCAAAATATTAAAGTCACTTGTTGATGTTGTAATCAGATTATGCAAAGGTTAAGCCGTAAATTATTTGCAATTGCCAAAATGGTTTGTGAATAAGCAAATATTATGTTAGCTACTTCAACAACTGTTTACATGTATGGCTTTTGGCTTTGTTTATTTGGCTTGTTTCTAAAACTAAACCAAACGTATTCTTCAACGAAACTATTTAAAACAACATTTCGAACAAAATTGCGGCTAGTTGCGCAAAAGCTAACCAAATACTAATGAAATTGTGCAGAGCTCAACTTGGGGCGAGATTACTAAGAGAATATTTTTGTTTGATTGTGTTGGCAGTAGAATATAATAGGAAATGCTAGAGTATTTCTCAAATCAAATTAAAAAGTTTCAGTTTGTTATAAAGCTTCCGTTTCTGTCAATTTTTACGAATTGTTCTTTATATTTTTGGTTTGCATAACCTTAAATTTTTGTTAGTTTTAGTGGGTCGCAACTGCAGCATCGGGTAAACAGCTGGCGTCGCTATATTTAATTAAAATCGAACTTAATTTAGTTAAGTGCATTAGGTGAAATAATGAGGCATACTTAACGGATTAACAACCCCCAACATAGGTGGGCGGCATGGCCTGGCGGCACATTGTGTGTAAAGCGGCTTATAAGCAAATCAAATTGTTCAAATTGTTTTTAGAGTTTCGTTTTGTAATGGTCTGGGGTGGCATGTGTAGCCAACAAAGTGCATTGGCCTCATAAATGGGAGTCTATTGTCGACAGCGCAACAGGCGGGAGACTAAATGGGCATTGACCTCAACCATCATCTAACCAATTTGCTTATCGTGCAACTAAAAGATTGCTTCTTGAAAACGCATTTCAATAATGGGTAATATAGTTTTGGTTGTAATCTGATCAGATTAAGCCAAAAGTTGTACAAAACTTAAGCAGAGTAAAGTTGCCATTTCGCAGAAAAATATATTCTTTAATAATAGACATTTGTGATTTCTATTGCTTAAATTTGTACGTAGCTTTCATATAAATATATCAAAATATTTGACACCTTTCCTCGCAAATAGATACAAAGTGTATTTAATTTTAGGCTTTCGGCTGATTTATGTTTATCTTATTGAAAAGCAGTGCTAACAAATTGGCGTTTTTATTATTTTTTTTTGTATGAGAAAGCAGGGTTATCAATATTTGTGCTGCCTCAGAGTTCTTATAACATTTTTGCTACTTTTGTGTATATAAATTTAGGATGATTACATCTATTCATTACTATTTAATTAATATTTAATATAACGAGTATTTTTTTTTTAGGAATATATATTTAACGTCGGTTATTTTCTGTGCAGACATAAATTGCTTATTTACGAATTCTTTCAAGCAAGATATTAAATTTTAAATATTGAGCATTAATGCTATTTAAAAAAAAATTAATCAGTTAACCAAGCTGCATAACTTGCAAATATATGTAATGTTTCAATTATTTATTAGTTTCAATAACAATAAATTTGTGCATAATGACAGCATTTGGTTTTTATCTCAATCTAACAAATTTAATTATTGTTGTCAAAAACTGGTCAGCTTTCAGGCAGAAGTTTCACATTGAACAGTTCCCATAAGGGATTTACCGTTTAATGATCATATGGCACTATTGCTGAGCAAATTAATGACGACAACTAAATGATTATTTGATCAATTCATTGAGATGCCGTTTTCTTTGACGATTTCCTGCGTTTAGATGACGTTGGCACCTGGGGCTCAGTATCAGCTGCAGGATTACTCTGCTTCGAAGATGTGGCTGTTGATGATGCTGATGGCGACAGCGACGTCGATGCCGATGTCGATGGTGACGGTGAAGTGCGCTTGCGCTTCTTGCCCTTGCCAGAAAGCTCGGTAAAGGCCTGGACTATCTGCTTGTATACGTCTTCCACGTCTGGAAACTTCTGTGCACGTGGCGTGCGTTTTAGACCGGACCAAAGCGGACGCTGCTCGCTGGAAACTGTTGTGGGATTGGGGGCAAAGGACAACTCAAATGCGCCACGCCGGGGAGCACCCTGGGAGTTGAGCTGCAGTTGGAGCTGGAATTGCTGGCCTGCATTCTTAATTCGAGTTTGCAGAGCAGCATGCAGCTCTTCGGCGCGCCGACGAAAGACGCGTCAGGAGCGACAGTGCTCAATATACAGCACTGGATTAGATGGATCCAGTGTCTTCGACTCCTCGCCATTCGCTGGTAACTGTACACAAAGCAATGCATGTCATGTCAAATTGTAGATCAAGGCACAATTATTAATACTTACTAACTGCGGTTCCGCTTTTTTGCACGCTTGGGAGGCATGTTTGCTTGTAAGACTGAACTACGTTGTGCAAAAATAATGCGCGCTAAAATTCTTGAAGTGTATCGATATATCGATATACATATTTGTAATCAAAATGTAATATACAATTGTATATATTTGTACCGAATTAAGAAACTAATTTGTTGTTGCATATATATTTTTAAATAAATTCAAAATTAATTCAAAACTAGAACGACAGTAAATCGATAGTAACTATCGATGATGTCTTAATCAGCTGTTACAATATCAATATCAACATTGATCACTCACTTTAAGTGCTCAATTTAAGGACGTTGAAGACAACAAATTAAAGGGCAATATCTGGGCTACATTTAAGCACAGACATCAATTTAGTTTCAAGCTAAAAGATCATGACTAAGAAAATAACTAGCTTCCTACGCAATTTGAGGCTGTCATCAAAAAAGCATTAATCATTAACGACATCATCAATCAACTGATACCAATGGAAAAGACGAAATCCGCTAATGCAGCAGCCTCATTGTCAGAGCTGATTCCGGACACAATGCGGAAGCAGCAAAAAGCTAGAGGATGCGGATGTTGCTGTCGCTGTTTACTCCCAGAATCAAGCCATGAAACTCCAAGCAGTATCTGGCGCTGCTCGAGGTAAAACATAGCTAATGATGCAACATTTGGGAAACTTTTTCTCCGATATCTTTTGCGTCTTGATCAACGCTCTAGAGGATAGTAACAACAACAGTGCCTTCAGCAAACTGACTTGCTTGGAAAGCAACGATTACATTGCCAAACACAAGGCACGGAGCACAATTAAAGTGGCTTCGACAAATCTAGTCGGCGTCACAAATCCAAACTGGCGAATAGTTTGCAAAACAGTTCGTTTCACCAAGTGCAGTGAATCTATAAACTTATTAGAATCAACCGTCTACACCAAATCTAGTATATGTACAAAATACCTTCAAATTTGTACACACTTTTGTCCTTTTCAAGGCATACGCATTCATATTGAACAAACATCTCCGCCACAATTGTCACCGGATATCAGTTTCTGTTTGTTGTTTGCATATGCATAATATAGATAAATAGGTGCAAAGTGTGATTAATTTAGGTTTCTTAAATTGCCATTACGCTGGATTCGTGTGCCATTACTAAGGCTTATCATATTGCGAATAATATTAATAAATGGATGTTCTTAAGAACTGGCAGTTTGTTAACTTTTCATGTGGGACGACTGTTAGATTACAGATCCTATTATTATAATATTAACATTTATTTTTAGTGCTTCGTTTTTGTCAAGTTTGTTTGCCTGATAGCGTGAAATTAATGCGCGAAATTTAATTAATCTTAAGCTTAATATAGTTAAGTATGTAAGGTGAATTGGTGAGCCACGTTTAAAGGCACTTGAGCACCTAACCAATTTGGGAATTCATTAAATGGAGCATGGCCTGGCAACGCATTGCGTGATAAGCTGCTTATAAGCATATCAAAGACTGCTCATTCGATGAATGAAACGTGCAAAAATGGGTTTTTGGCTTTGGCATGGCTGGAGTGAGCTCGAGGAATTTGCGTAGACTACAAAGTGCATTGCACTTATAAGATGGCATCGGCGTCGTCAGCGCAACAGGCAGGCAGATAAAATGAGCAATGCCCCTAAGCAATTTCAAAGAATACAGCGTAATTAAGGGTTTTTTGGCCGAACTCTCGGGGTTAACTTTGAGTAAATAAAATTTATATCCACAAGTATGTTGCTTAAACCAACTATTTATTAATACATGTTTATATTGATTTATAAAAGTTGCTGTAAAATATTTTGAATTTTTATCTAAGTATACGACAGAAATTTTTGTCATTTAACAATTTACTTAGTAGCAAATAACACTTATTTTTATATTCCCATTTTAATTGTGTTTTATTTTTGTTTGCAAAAATTTATAATGTCGACAATTGAACCGGTGTCGCATTCGAGTTTGAACTTTATATTCGACATTATTGTAACTCGATTAAAGTTTTTTAATGATAAAATCGATGACCAAGCGAAACTTTTGATCAACTTGAATTTTAATAGTATCGGTGTTAGCCTCACATCTAGCCGGATAAATGTGGCGGATTTCCCGACTGGACGCTGCACTGAATTCGTTTCAGATCCAGGTGCTTTGCGCAAAAATCTCGAGAGAAACGGTATACCCATATCAATACGCAACGGTGGGGTTACTTTGGGAACTGCTCTAGTCATACTGCCACATAGCTTCATAGATCGCATTAAGGTTGGGATGAGTGATATATTGCACAGAGATAAGTGCAGCATCATACGACGCGATGAGGAGGTGGGCACTTTGGAGTTCCTTTGCACTTTAATCATTAAGTGCGAAGAGCAACCACAGCACACCGTGTAAGTTAGCCTCACAAATTGATTGTGGATTTCTACAAATGTTTATTGACTTCCCACAGTACATGTACCAGTGCCTGTGAAAACCTGTCCAAAGCCTTCAATCCAGCTGACATAATGTTCTTAGTGGGTGCTCCACAGCCATGTCCCTTTCCATGTGAGCCGTGTTTGGATGAACTGGAGCCAGAAGAGGGCGACGAGCGCCTCCAATTGGATTTGGATCGTTATCGCAGAACGAGCCAGCGAGTTACCACATCACCTGAGGAGATATGCGGAATGGAGGCGTGCTGCCAGTTAAAGGCAATGACAAAGCATTACGAAGAATGCTTTAATTCTGTTATTGAAAAGGTGTCTCACTTGACTTCCCCGATGCCAAATGGTGATCTTCATTTTACAGACTGGAGTGGACAACAGAAAACCTTCAAGCATAAAGATATAGATCACACAATACCTGTGCCTGTTAAAGACATGGAGGATGATATGGGTATAAAACCAATTCGCTTCTGTCCAATTTGTCTGACTTCAATGAGCTGGTTACCCAAATATACACCCTGTCCCAAGTGCTGTGCCCTGGCTATTCCCCAAATTGAGCTAGAAGTTAAGGAGAAGCCCACTGCCGCCCAAATTATAGGAGAGTATATCAAATTGCCCTCTGATTCAGACGAAGACTTTTGCCACGATCCCTGTGATGAGGCAATAAAAAAGAAAAAAAAGAAAAAGGAATGCCAAAACTCACTCGGCTGTACATGCAAAAGTGGCAAGTGTTGCACTCATTGTCGCGTTGGTGGTCTCTGCGCGGGCATGTTTGATCCAGCTCATAAGACTTGCACTAAGTGCTCCGCTCCAGATTCGGATGAAGACTTCTGCGTGAAGACCGAAGGGCAGCGCCCAAGTTTAGAATTTGCATTCTCTGAACTGCGAGCTCTTTACGATGAAAGAGATGAAAAAATGAGATCTAAATTAAATAGAACATTTGGACAAAAACCAGAACTGGCTACAAATTCATCAACAGTTTCCGCATTTAAAGCCACTGGAAGTCCAACACTTTTGCAACGTTCGGCCAATGCCCCAAAACTTGGCCATAAGACCTGCCTCAAGAGACAGGGGTCCGTTTCCCGGCGACATGGCTGGACATGGCCATCGAGCAAAGAGGCACGAAAATACGGCTGGCGTCCAGGTGCCGTTCATCGCTATGTTGGTGCAATTATGAGATTCTTTCTGACAAACACGTCAAAACACAATTCATTCAGCATCTGCCGCCGTGTGCAAGATGCAGAAAGTCGAAAACAGCTTCCCATTCTCAACGTCTCCAAAAGGAATGGCGAAATTTTGATATCACTACGAGCACTCAATAATCCAAATGTGCGAATGGAGCCTATTGTGTTCAAGGTAGTCAAAAGCGATCTCGCAATAGCTCTAAGTGAGATCAAGAAGAAGCTTAAGGAAAAGGGTTTTCCCAAGTGCACTTGCCACAAGACGGTGATGATGTGCACTTGTCGCAACTTGGTGGACAAGAAGTATCTTGAGTCAGCACTGCGAAAGGAGTGTAAACACAGGGGCATGGAGAGCTGTGTAGATCACTTGGTTCTCACAGATACCAGTGACAGCGAGATGGAGTTTGACTTCGATGTGTCCCCACCAGCAGCCGCAACTAAACCACCATGTCCACCAAAGCACCGCACAGTCAACAGTGGTACACAGACTGCCAAAAAAGATCTAAACGTACCGCCCAAATATCCAATACCTCTAAGTCCGTATTGGCGGGCCTATGACTGTGCTGCGGGAGATAGATACACTGGTACAGCGTTTGGAGCTCCTGGCGAAGCAGTGTTTGAGGATGGTATCTTTGGACATGGAGGCGGTGGACCACACGGAAAGTCGGCCTCTCCCGGTGGCAAGCCAAAGATCGCGGGAGTTTGGGGTACGGGTTCAGGTGGACCTATGCGCGGTGGTGGACGTAATGAAACAATGGGTAGAAAGTCCTTTCCAGGCGCTAAGAAACCACGTACTGGCCCAAGTCCACCTATTCCAGTAAGAATGAGTAAGCGCTATTATGAGGGTGTCAAGCAGGCCGCTCAAGCTAAAATAGATGCAGTTAATGCTGAGATTGAGAGAAGGAAGAAGGGCATTGACACAATGAGATATTTAATGAAAAAAGGCACAGTTGCCACACCCTGGGATCCTAATAACCCTAAGCCGAAGAATCAGCCTAAGCCGAAACCAGTCGTGGGGCCTGATGGACTAACTGATGCCCAGCGCAGGCGTCGAGCTCTCTACGAGATGTGCATACCACCACTTGACAGCATGCCACGCCTGGGCAAGGGATTCGATCCCTGTCAATGCTACGATTTCTGCAATGCTCAATGTTGCTATCCATATTGTTACTGTTGCTAAATTCGCTGTACAGAAAAGAGAGCTCCAATTAATAGAAAGATTAGTTATACCTTGAGTCGTCTACACTGATTTACATACGGTTTTGTGAAATCTCCTTAAA
Source organism: Drosophila dives (assembly GCA_035042365.1). NCBI lineage: Eukaryota > Metazoa > Arthropoda > Insecta > Diptera > Drosophilidae > Drosophila > Drosophila dives. The sequence continues at coordinate 31,931 of JAWNLJ010000447.1, read as the reverse complement.
CTAACTTCATATTTTATTATAATACAAAATTTATGTTACTCATAATCAGACTTTTTTCAAAAGAAAATAAACGATGAATTAATATATATACATATTATATAATGAAATGAGCTGTGACTTTAATCAAATTATAATGGGACAGTTTTCAGGTCTAAATCTGTCCACGCCTTTCCTTTAAATGTATTCCACCGAACTTTGCTTTACTTACATTTTATATAACAAATACCAATTAAATTATATATAATTGTCAGACTGTAACTTTGTCTTTGACATCGTTGTGACAAAATTTAGAAATTGGAAATTCCAAGAAATAAAAACTTTTACTTCAATATTTCCAGCCTGCTCTGGCACTGAATTTAAAATACCAAAAACAAACATTGCAAAAATCCGTGCGGAATGCCATTTTCCGTATCGTACGAAAAGTTTGTTCTTGGTTCCGGTCAGATGAGCTTTTCTCAAAGTTTGATTGATAAAGGCATGTCTGATATTGTGCACTGAGATTCTTGCAAGTTCGCTTCAATAGGTCAAGTTAAAGGTACACTTGAACTGTTCTGATGATTTGAAATTACACTAATAAATATCTTGGCAGGCTGTTATAGACCTGAAGAATCTTGCAATATTGATTGTAAGTGCCATATAAATTGTATGCCAAGTAATACTTATCTTTATTAAAAATTTTATTCTAAATTGCAAGAGTATGGTCTAAGACATTGGGTTTTTCTTTTCGTAATTTCATTTCATCCATCTACCATTTCTAAAATTATGTCTAATTTTCAGAGTGTTGCTTACTTTTAAACTTTTCGAAATATATAACCGAAATCTTTAAAAAATAAATTGAATTAACGTAACTTTTTTGGACACCCCTAATTTTAGAGACTTGAATCTTTTAACATCTTTATTCCCGCAAAAATTGTCCTGCAATTTTTGAACTAAAATATTTGACGGAACGCTTCTTTTATACGAGCACCATCATCTTTCTGAAGACAAATAATGAAAGAAATAATCTACCGAGGCCTTTTAATTTGAAGTTATTCATCTAAATAGCTTTTGCTTCAGTGTACTTCAAATTTGTATAGTTACGTTAAAACTTAGTTCATCTTGAACAGAAAAATTTCATATTTTATGTAGTATTTTTGAATGTGACAATAATCGTAGTTTTTAGTAGCCAACCAGACGAAATTAGGGATCCGCTAAATTAACAGTACCAAAATAGTCAAAAATTATCTGTATCAATATGGAAAGCTGTAATTTTGTTTTTGATATCATCGTGACTCATTTTGAGTGTACCGCCGTCCAATCACCCGATCTTAGCAAATTGCAAATAATCGCCAATTTCAATAACACCAGAGTCCCAATAACAGCGAGTCGCATTAATGTAACCGAGTTCAAGTCTAACGCTGGCGTCGATCTAACTGCAGTGCCAAAGAAACTACGGAAGACCCTTGAGGAATGCGGCATGCCCATCTCAATCACGTATAACGCCCGCGTCCTCGGCACCGGCACAATATACTTTCCTGCAAATACAATTGATCAAATTGAAAACAATATGTCTGATCTGATGTATGTTGATCGCTGTTCTTTTGAAAAGGATGGAGAAGTTCTTGGCAATCTCGAGGTGCTCTGTCGCTTGATTATTAAGTGTGGTGATAAGGCAAAGTAAGTTGATATTTTTGGTGACCAGCTAATGGTTTTAACATCGATTGAATTTTAATTTATTTTCAGTCAGGGGGAAATCGATTGCAGTCGCAATATGGACAGAAGCATCAAACCGGAGGATATCCTGTTTGTTGTGAGCGAATCCCAGCGATGTCCCAGCCCATGCGATCCTTGTTTAGATGCCTGGGAGTCGGAGGAGGGCGACGAGCGCCTAAAGCTGGATTTGCAACGCTATAGTCACTCTAATGCTGGTGGTTTCAGAGCAGCAGATAATCACATGTATAACCCAGCCGGAAATGCTGCCTGTTGTGAGCTTAAGGTCGGTACAACCAAGTCAGTGACTTTTGCACACCTCTTTGAATCCGCTTTAAATTACAGCAAATGACTAAGGAGTGTGAACAGATTGTAGACTCGATTACCAAACGCGTTGGCCATCCAAAGCCGCTGAAGTCACCTTGCCGAAGACCCGACGAACTGGATTTGGGAAATCCTTGCATGGGTCCAGGTCACTTTGAACTGCTGGAACAGCAGCCAACTGGTTCAAATTTTCCCTGTTTTTCGTATTTGCCCACTCGACAGGGTAAAAGCCCGGATTTTTGCAGTCCAGAGCTGATACCCGTACCAATAAGCGACACGACCAACAGTGAAATCAAGCCCATACGCTTTTGTCCCATCTGTCTGACCAATATGTCATGGCTGCCAAAATTTGCTGCATGTCCGAATTGTGGTGGCAAACCTATGCCGGTCGTTGAGGAACGCCATAAGGAGAAGAAAATGACACCAGACCAAATAATACTTGAACTTCTCGGCAAATCTACGAATTTAAAAAACGACTACTGCATGGATCCTTGTGACAAGACGAAAAACCAGAATAAGGAAGATGATGACCAATGCCGGTGTACATGCAAATATGGAAAACTGTGTGCTCATTGCCGCATACGTCTGCTCTGCGCGGATTTCTTTCAATCAACAAAAGAAGTATGCACCAAGGTGGAACCGAAGTCCTCCGAGGAGGATTTTTGTGTAAGGAAGGACGATGCAGCTGAATGTCGACCACATTTAGCACGTGTTTTCTCCGAACTGCGAGATTTGTATAATGTACATGGTGCCAACCCACTAGAGAAGTCCAATATGGAATGCACTAAAAAGACCACACCAAGAAATTCACATCAAAAAACAATACCAGCCTCAGTTGAAAAGGGTAAAGTAATGGACAAGCCACACAAGCCCAGCGAACGCAAGTTACCAACCTTCGGATTCGGACACAAGTCATGCTTGAACAATAAGCCCAGTGTTTCGCCTCGTCACGGGTGGGCATGGTGTTTGAGAGAAGAGGCCAGTAAGCATGGCTGGCGACCAGGCGCCATTCGCAAGTCTGTCAAGAAGCTCATGAAGTTCTTTTTAAACGACTCTCCGGAGAACAATGCCTACAACAGATGTAGGCAAGCACAAGAAGCAGAGAAGGAAAAAGTACGTCAGCTGCCCACGCTCCATGTATGTAAGAAGGATGGGGAAATTATGATTACTCTGCGGTCTCTCAATAATCCACACATAGAGATGAAACCTATTGTGTTTAAGGTAGTCAAAAGCGATCTCGCAGTAGCTCTAAGCGAGATCAAGAAGAAGCTCAAGGAAAAGGGTTTTCCCAAGTGCACTTGCCACAAGACGGTGATGATGTGCACTTGTCGCAACTTGGTGGACAAGAAGGATCTTGAGTCAGCACTGCAGAAGGAGTGTAAATACAGGGGCATGGAGAGCTGTGTAGATCACTTGGTTCTCACAGATACCAGTGACAGCGAGATGGAGTTTGACTTCGATGTGTCCCCACCAGCAGCCGCAACTAAACCACCATGTCCACCAAAGCACCGCACAGTCAACAGTGGTACACAGACTGCCAAAAAAGATCTAAACGTACCGCCCAAATATCCAATACCTCTTAGTCCGTATTGGCGGGCCTATGACTGTGCTGCGGGAGATAGATACACTGGTACAGCGTTTGGAGCTCCTGGCGAAGCAGTGTTTGAGGATGGTATCTTTGGACATGGAGGCGGTGGACCACACGGAAAGTCAGCCTCTCCTGGCGGCAAGCCAAAGATCGCGGGAGTTTGGGGTACGGGTTCAGGTGGGCCTATGCGTGGTGGTATGGGAGGAAAGTCCTTTCCAGGCGCTAAGAAACCACGTACTGGCCCAAGTCCACCTATTCCAGTAAGAATGAGTAAGCGCTATTATGAGGCTGTCAAACAGGCCGCTCAAGCTAAAATAGATGCAATTAATGCTGAGATTGAGAGAAGGAAGAAGGGCATTGACACAATGAGATATTTAATGAAAAAAGGTACAGTTGCCACACCCTGGGATCCCAATAACCCTAAGCCGAAGAATCAGCCTAAGCCGAAACCAGTCGTGGGGCCTGATGGATTAACTGATGCACAGCGCAGGCGTCGAGCTCTCTACGAGATGTGCATACCACCACTTGACAGCATGCCACGCCTGGGCAAGGGATTCGATCCCTGTCAATGCTACGATTTCTGCAATGCTCAATGTTGCTATCCATATTGTTACTGTTGCTAAATTCGCTGTACATAGATTAGTTATACGTTGAGTCGTCCACAGTACTTTTGAGTACTGATTTACTTACAGTTTTGTGGAATCTCTTTAAACTAACTTTAAATTTTATTATAATGCAAAATTTATGTTACTTAAGAACAGTATTTTTTCAAAAGAAAATAAACGATGAATTAATATTTATACTTATTATAGTATGGAATAAACTGTGATTTTAATAAAATTATAAGCTTACAGTTCGAAATCTGAGAGTTGTCCATGCCTTTCCTTTAAATGTATTTCCCAAATACTATTTGATCCTTTTTTTATTAATAAATTATATTTAATTAAGTGTCAGACTGTAACATTGTCTTTGACATCGTTGTGATGAAATAAGAGTGCTCCAATTTAGAAATTGAAGATTCAAAGAAATTGAAAATCTTAGTTTAATATTTTTCGCTTCGCTCTGGCACTGAATTCAAAGTACGAATACAAAAATTGCGGAGTGCCATTTTCCGAATCGTAGGAAAAATATGTTCTTGGTTTTGGTAAGATGAGCTTTCCTGGTGCACTGGGATTTTTGCAAGTTTGCGTCAATAGGTCAAGTTAGGGGTACATTGAAATTGTTGTGGATGTACCAACTTCTGACCGTTACAAAGTTTTACAAAACTGTTTCTTATTTAGAATGGGTTTAGCGTACATAATATACTATTTTTCTCAAATTTTTTTGTATATCGTATTTTCATTCGACTTTAAGTCATTTAAATATTATATCCTTTTCAGATTTACGAAAATTGTTCGTGTTTCGAAAGAGTTTAACGCTTTTAAGAGATTGGTTGTAAAAATTCGAATTGTCAATTACAAAATTACATATTTGGATGATTTGCTAATTATTTGTAATAAAAAAATCTTTTAATTCTTTAAATTTAAAATAAGAGGCTTAATAGCAGACAACGAACGCAATGAACGAAGAGACAAATTGTAATTTTATATTTGAAGTAATTGTGACTCATTTGAAGACAAATCAAATACAAATCAGGAATCCACAAAATCTTAAAGTAACTTTTAGGTTTAATGATTTTCCAGTGCATATAACACAAAGTCGCATTAATGTCACCGATTTCAAACCAGAATCTAGTCTTGAGTTCAATGTTCCGGCAAAAAAGCTACGTGAAAAAATTGAGAAATGTGGGATGCCCGTTTCGGTTATGTATAACCACATAATCATTGGTACCGCTGTTGTCACCTTTCCCAAATCCTTTGTGGAAAGCATTAACCATGACATGAGTGACCTCATGCACTCCGAATACCTTACATTTACTAAGGAAGGTGAAGAAGTTGGGAGTTTAGAGTTCCTTTGTCGTCTATATTTAAAATGCGAAGAAAAAACCTGGTATGCAATTATTTGATACAAGTTCTAATTTTTAAGAACTATCCAAATAGAGAATCCTCATATTAGGATAGAAGAGAGAGAGTGTCGCAGCATGGACAAAAGCATCAGCCCCCAGGATATCATGTTTATTATGGGTGAAAACCAGGTATGCCCAACCCACTGTCAACATTGTCCAGATTTAATGATGCCAGAAGAGGATGATGAGCGTCTGGATCTGGACTTGGAACGCTATCGCAGATCCAAACCTGTTCGGCATCGGCCAGCGGACCACCTGATAGATAATCCTAATGCCACTTGTGTGATGAAGGTTGTTTTCAATTCTTTAATTATTCATTTGCATGTTTCTCATGAACTGTGTCCATTCACAGAATATGGCACGGGAATGCGAGGAGATTGTTGACTCAATTTTCAAGAGCACCGCTCAGGCTCAGTTTTTTAAGCCGACAAACAAATCTCGATGCGTCCACAATGTCGATCCTTTGTTGGAGACTCAACTTATCCCAAATGATTTTCCTGGCTTTTCGTATCTCCCAGATCAGCAGTCCAACCAAAAAGACCCAAAACAAATGTCAGTGCCAATTAGTGATCTTGAAACACCACTAATCAGACCGACACGATTTTGTCCGGTCTGTTTAACCAATATGTCATGGTTGCCAAAATTTGCTGCCTGTCCCAATTGTGGGATCAAACCAACTCCGGTGATTGAGGAACGTCATAAAGAAAAAAAAACTGCTGATCAAATACTAAACGATTGCCTTGGTAAGCCTTTTGTTGATAATTCTGGAGATCCATGTGCAAAGACCTTTAAAAATAGAAAGGCTGAAGGTCAAAAAGCGGGTTGTCGATGCACGTGCAAAGCTGGCAAAGTCTGTGCCCATTGTCGCATCCGTAAACTGTGCCTTAACACCTTTCAGAGTAATGAACAGGACGTTGGGATTCCTCAAGCGAAGCCACAATCGTTTGAGGACTTTTGCGTGATAAAGGATCGTCGCCCACATTTGACACGCGTATTCTCCGAGCTACAAGATCTCTACGATATTAGAAAATCGGCTCTGACATCGAACCAAGAAAAGCAATGCCAAAACAAAGAAAAATCACAACAGCCTGATAAGACTAAGATAAGATCTTCAACTACCGGACGGAAAAAAAATATGAAGAGCAACACCACTCGAAAATCAGTGAAAACAACTGGCGAGTCCACACTAGCATCAAAAAGGGGTAGGCACAAGTCCTGCTTTAATCAACATGGAGCAGTTTCTCGTCGCCACGGCTGGAACTGGAGCTGCAGCCATGAGGCACGCAAGTATGGCTGGCAACCCGGCTTTATTAGTAAGCCCATTCAAAAGCTGATGAAGTTTTTTTTGCATAACTTGCCAATGAATAAATCTGCTAAAGTAGAAGAAGCTGAGCAAGAAAAGAAAGCAAAAAAGAAGCTGCCAATTCTCAATGTTTGCAAAAAAAATGGTGAAATCTTTATAACATTGCGAGCAGTCGACAATTCAACGGGCGAAATGCAGCCCATTAAGTTCAGGATAGTGAAAAGTGATCTGGCATTAGCACTTAAAGCGATAAAAAGGAAACTCATTGACTATGGTTTTCCCAAGTGCACGTGCCACAAGACGGTGATGATGTGCGTTTGTCGCAGCAACATGGAGAAGAAGCATCTCGAGTCCGCTCTGCAGAAGGAGTGCATGCGGCGTGGCATGGAGAGCTGTGTAAATGATCTGGTGTTCACAGATAGCAGTGACAGCGAGATGGAATTTGACTTTGATGTTACACCGCCGAAAGACGTGGCAAGGCCAAGACGAATCACAGTTGACCAAACCACACAAACATATAGTAAAGGTCGCCACGTGCCACATAAATATCCAGTCAAACAGAGCCCGTTCTGGCGCACCTATGACTGTGCTGCTGGTGATCGTTACACCTACACAGCATTTGGCGCGCCAGGAGAAGCAGTGTTTGAGGATGGAGTATTTGGAAAAAGGGGTGGAGGTCCACACGGTGCATATGCTACTCCAGGGGGCAGACCCAAAAACAGAAATATTTGGGCTGCCACCTCTGGGGGGCCTATGCATTGTGCTGGACGTTTACCTTGCCAAAATCCGAAAAGTCCTACTGGCAACAGTAAAACGATTCCCGTAAGAATGACTCAGCACTTATTGAGAATGGCCGAAAATGCTGCCAAAGCTAGACAGCTCGTAAAGAAAAACAAAGCCGTGGATATGATGAAGTATTTGAAAAAACAAGGCGCTTTCTCAAAACCTGTGATTGGCCCCGACGGACTCACTGATGCCCAACGTAGGCGTCGTGCTCTCCGATTTGTACCCAGGACACCCATCGAGTTTGTGACCCGTCTCGGTAGGGACTGTGATCCCTGTACAGGTAACTTTTACAATCCGTGTAGGACAGATTTTTACCACTGGTAGTTTTAAGTGAAATATATCTTAATTATACGAAACGGAAAAATATTGTTTTTATTAAATATTAGGAAAATTTACTCTGAGTTTTGAATTATTATATAAAGTTTATGATGCTAAACCGCTTTAGTCAACGCAGTAGTTTTTGTGTTACAATTACAAACTTTTGGTTATTTAATGTGTTAGCTTTAAAATTCTACCCAAATGTTTTTTTTATTTTGTTTTAGTATTTTAAAGTTTTTATAAAATTTTCGATAAATAAATAATCAAAATGTCTGAATTGGCTAGCTGCACCTTTGTCTTTGATATCATTGTGACGCATATTGACTTCAACGGTGTTGAAAGTTTGGATCCGAAGGGACTGCAAATAGAGGCCACAATCAATAATAGAAGAGTGTCCATAACAGCCAGCCGAATTAATGTAACTGAATTCAAGGATAACTGTAGCACTGAGCTCACAGTGGTCCCAGCAAACCTACGCAAGTCTCTCGAGAAATGCGGGATGCCTATGTTAATTATTTACAGTGGAGAAATTCTCTGCACCGGACACTTAAGTTTTCCAGCTAATGTCACAGATAGCATCTCGGAAGATATGGAACCTTTAATGCACGTGGACTCATGTCGATTAGATCGTAATGGTCAAAATATTGGCACACTTGAAGTGCTCTGTCGTCTGTTCACTAAGTGCAGTAATCAGCCAAAGTAAAAAAGAAGCTTTTCCTGTAAATAGCACTTAACCCAGTTTTTTTCTAGACCCAAGGAGAGCAGTTGCCGTCATGATATCGACAAGAGCATAAATAAGGAGGATATTCTATTTATTGTTACCGATTCCCAGAGATGTCCCGCTGATTGTGATCCGTGCCCAAATGCAGTTGACACGGGCGAAGACGATGATTATCCGAGACTGGGATTGCAAAGCACTGTGCCCCCCAAGTTTGTGGACACATTAATACATAATCCAGTTGGTAATTCCGTTTGTTGTGAGATAAAGGTATCTAAGCACAAAACTAATCCTCAACTGCTAATAGTCTGATATGACATGTTTTTATATATAGCATATGGCAGACGATTGTGACCAAATTGTAAATTCAGTTTTCCGTCGCTCTGGTAATCAAAAGCCTTTAAAGCCACCTTGCCGAAAATCAGCTAACTCTAATAATCCCTGCATTCGTCGTATATGCGAATCTCAAGAAAGCTTCAGTAAAACACCTTGTTTTTCGTACTTACCAGCACAGCAAGTTGAGAGTAGAGATTTCGGTAAAAAGGTTCAGGTGCCACTGCCAATTGATGACATGAAAAGGGAAAAACGCTTCTGCCACATTTGTCTAGCAAATATTTCATTTCTGCCAAAATTGGCCGCTTGTCCTAATTGCGGAATTAAACCAATGCCGATCAATGCCGAGAAACACCCAAAGCAAAAGAAACTAACTGTTGACCAGATACTCCAGGATTACCTTTGTAAGCCAGTCGATGTAAATGATGAGAATTCAAAGGAGATGCAGGAAACTGAATGTTATTGCACTTGCAAGTTCGGAAAAATGTGTGCACACTGTCGAGTACTTAAAAAGTGTTCGGACTTTTACCATGAGACAGGCAATACGAAGATCAAAGTTCCTGTAAATAATGAAGAATCTGAGGATGAGGGTTCTATTTGCGTAAAGGAAAAAATGCCGAGTAATTTTCTGTCACAATTGTTCTCCGAACTATGCGTCTTGCAAAACATTACTGACATCAAGCGAGCATCCGAGCTTGAAAGGAAATGTTATCAAAAGTCTCCACAGAAGAAGAAACGTCGGAAAGGCGGAGAAGCTTGTCCAGATCATAAGAACAATGGAAACTCACTCCTTGACTGTTTAAGAAGCGATGCTGCCTCTACTATAAAAAAATCGGATCCTATTTGCCGAAAGTTTAGTGGAGCACATAGAGATTGTGCGCGCACAGTGCCTCGTGTATCTCGTCGTCACGGCTGGAATTGGTCCGTCAGCCCTGAGGCACGCAAACACGGCTGGAGACCTGGTGCCATTCGCAAACCCATTTTGAAACTGATGAAGTTCTTTTTGCACGACTCGCCAGCGAATGAGGCATATAATAAATGCAAAATGGAAGAAGAAGCTGAGTTAGAAAGGAGACGTCAGCTTCCCATTCTTAACTTGTGCAAGAAGAATGGCGAAATCTTTATAACACTGCGAGCGATCCATAATCCCCATGTGCGAATGGAACCAATCGTGTTCAAGGTGGTTAAAAGCGATCTAGCTGTTGCCCTAAGGGAGATTAAGAGAAAGCTAAAGGAAAAGGGTTTTCCCAAGTGCACTTGCCACAATACGGTGATGATGTGCGTCTGCCGAGATTTTTTGTCGAAGAAGCATCTCGAACACGCCCTGTCGAAGGAGTGCAAGAGGCGGGGCATGGAGAACTGTGTAGATCACCTGGTGCTCACAGATACCAGTGACAGCGAGATGGAATTTGACTTCGATGTGTCCCCACCAGCAGCTACAACTAAGCCACCATGTCCACCAAAGCACCGCACTGTCAACAACGGTACACAGACTGACAAGAAAGATCTAAACGTACCGCCCAAATATCCAATACCACTCAGTCCATACTGGCGGACCTATGACTGTGCTGCAGGAGATCGATACACTGGTACAGCCTTTGGAGCTCCTGGCGAAGCAGTGTTTGAGGATGGTATCTTTGGACATGGAGGCGGTGGACCACATGGAAAGTCGGCCTCTCCCGGTGGCAAGCCTAAGACAGCGGGAGTTTGGGGTACGGGTTCAGGTGGGCCTATGCGCGGAGGTGGACCAGGTATGGGAGGAAAGTCATTTCCGGGTGCTAAGGAACAAACTACTGGCCCAAGTCCAGCTATTCCAGTAAGAATGCGTAAGCGCCATATTGAAGCTGGCAAGCAGGCCGCTCAAGCTAAAATAGATGCAGTGAATGCTGAGATTGAGAGAAGGAAGAAGGGCATAGACACAATGAGATATTTAATGAAAAAAGGTACAGTTCCCGAACCATGGGATCCAAATAATCCTAAGCCGAAGGGGCAGCCTAAACCAGAACCTGTCGTGGGGCCTGATGGACTAACTGATGCGCAGCGCAGGCGTCGAGCTCTCTACGAGATGTGCATACCACCACTTGAGAGCATACCCCGCCTGGGGAGAGGCCACCGTTGCTGCTGTGCAGAGTGTTACAATCCATGCGGCTATTATTACTAAGATTCTGGCATTTTTGACAGGTGCACGACGCATTTTTAAAAGTCGTCAAGTTGGCCAATCCATGGAACTTTACTAATGTGATATTGTCAGACTATTTTGTTGTATGAAATTTAAATGTTTATCTGTGGATTACTTTTTGATATTTTTACTTTTGAATAAATTTGACTGTGAAATATAGATTCGATTTTCTCGATTTGAGTATTTGTGTTGCCTTTAAAGTCACCTCTCGATTGCATCTTTAAATACCAATTAGATTATTTTAGAATAATTTTGTCACAGCTCAGGTGGGGTATTAATTTGATTAGTATAAAAGTACTATATATATTTCCGTTTCTCTAGCTATCGTTATTAACTTTTATAGTTAATCAATACTTTTTTTGGGTATGTTATAACATCCTACAACTCTGCCAATTACGTATTTTATTGCTAAGTTGGTCTGCTAGAATTTAATTAAAGTATTTAATATAGTTTATAGTTTCTCTGATAGTTTTGTTAGTACAGAAAGACCTGCAATAGTCGAGAATATTTAAATATATTTTATTTGGCCACTTTGGCATTTAATGTTTATTTTGTGTATTTTTAATGTATTAATTCTTGCACTTTCAGTCGAATGTTATTGATAATGGACATTCTGTGTTTTAATCGAATATCAAATGGGTTAAAGTTGTATGCCAGCTGTTCACAGGATTATAATAACAATGAGAATGTGGCTCGACAATATATTTGAGTTAACAATTGAAATTGTAGACCTTTATGTAAAATTTGATTATTTGCATAAGTACAAATGTGGGTCAAATAACTTGTTTGGCTTGTTTGTTCAACTCAATACAGTAGCTGAGATGCAAATTGCTTTCGCATTTAATTAATATTGTCGACAATTCAAAATGTATCGGAAATGTTGTGATATGTGCATTTAATTAAATGTTTGGAGGATGGATGTTAGTCGCACAGCAAATTAGACCAATAATGAATTAGTGGCTTTGCAGGCCAAGAAGCAGGCCAAGAAGCAGGCCAAGAAGCATGCCAAGAAGCACTCAATTCTTGACTCAAAACCAGTAATTTGCTATGCATAATCAAAATACTGAAACATGTCCAATTAGTAGTAGCTACTAAGTAGTTGTCATAACTGTTTCCAACTGTTTGCTTGTCCAGTAACGGAGCATTGGAGTAAGTGCAATTTCATGGCAGATCTCTTGTCTATGAGATGCTTGAACAATTTAAGAATTAACCAAAATGGCTTTGCTGATGAACTTATCTGTAAACATGAGATTCAAGTAGCACTCGAAACTCGCTTAATGACAAGCCATTTAATACCACAAAAGAACATCCTTAAAAAAAATGGAGGACGAAAAAAGGTATCCAGTTTACCCAAACGCAAATTTTTAATTAAACACGTTACGCAATTTAAACAAAAAGTACAAAGCAGAAAGGAGTAAAATAAGGTAATATTTATTTACGTATCATAAATTTGTTAGTCTGCAAAAACCTTTGAAATGCAGACAAAGTAATAAATTGTGTGTAAAAAAGTAAGGGCACAATTCAATTGGGTTTGCTTTACTTTAAACTTATCGCAATAACTAAATGTAATTTTGCTTAAAAACTTTAACTTGAACAGGAGAATGTTTTTTGCTTACCAACAGATTTGGATCAGACAAAATTCAACTATGTCATACAGCTTCTTAGAAACAATCGACCGACTTTTTTAAAATTATATAACTGATATATAAAAATTATATTTAGGCGGTTTGACTCCGATAAAGGTTTTACTTGTATTTATTTAAAGTGCTAAAAATTTAAATTAAATTTAAAGTAAGTAAAGTCTAACGCAACAAAAATCAAATGATTGCTATAAAAACATAATGTTAAAAATAGTACAAAACACAAAAGAATACGACCAGTTTCTGCATCGTAAAACTCAAAGGTAACCAAAAGTAACCGAATATAGTTTCAAACATATCCTTTACACTTACTTACTACTTACCTTATCCAAAATTTTCCTTTAAATATGCGGAGATAATAATTTTATGCTTGACAACTGCTATTGCAGTGTGTATTTTACGTAGAAACATATTTCATTGCCGTCTTCACAGGTGTCGGTATCTTATTTCCCTACTCCAAAAATGCTTATCCTCCTTATATGTAAATTTTACATATGCTGTCATAAAACAAAACATTTAATAATGGTTCACATCCACACAATCACATAAGTTTCTCTGGGCCAAGAAGTGAAATAGCCCGCATAAAATATGTGGCATTCGAAATCCACAACCCCAAACCTAAACTAAGCCGAAAATGTCAAAATGTTGGGTTAATTTTATTGAATATTTCATGTACAAGCCTTGTTAATTTTACGCTTTATGCAAGAGACGAAAAGGGTTTCCTTCACTCCATAAAACAAAGCCAAAATAAGAGTACAAAAAATTAATACGAAACTTTAATACTCTTTAGTAAACAAAGTCGATGTGTACAAAAAAATTGGACTCCACACACTTTTTGACTTTTACACTTTGCCTGCTGATAAGAAATGGACTGAAATTTAAAATGTAAAACATGAACATCCGCGAAACAGATTTACTTCACAATTTGAACCTGCCACTCTCGAGTTCATTTTATGCCAGTCATGTCAGTGTCCACTCCGGGACTGGCAGCCAACATCCGCATCCGTCGGCCGAAATAAAGCTATTATCATATTTTTTTTCAGCGTGCTCCAAATTTGCGGGGATTCTTTATTCTGGTTTGCTGGCAGCGTTAAGAAAATGCTCTAAAGTGAAGTAAAGTTGGTTTTGGGGGTTCTGGTCAGGACACTTCATCATCATTTGTCAATTAGGTGCGTAAAGTGCCAAGGAAAAAAAAAGATGCGGCCTTGGGCCGGATCCATTAGAAGCCGAGATATTGTTGCATAATTCATTATAATTATGACAGTAGTTTTGTAAATGCCCCAAATAACCTTGCCACGAGCTGCCCAATCATTTTCCAAGTTTTTCACAACTTATTAAAAGCAGGGGGCGTGTCAATTTTTGCCTGTCTAACTCATTTGCCAAACTTTTGTTCAGCCCTGCTGGCTGTTTTTGTAATTTGAGCGCAGTTGTGCGTGTCGTCGTTGCCATCTGCCAGCTGCCAGTTGCAAGTTGCAAGTTGCAGGTTGCAGGTTGCCAGTTGGCAGTTGGTAGGGCGCAGATTTCAGTTTCAGCTTTGTCAGCTCGCTGGGTTTAATAAAACACAATAACTGCAACGAAGCAAAACAAAAAACAGAGTCACAAACTTGGCGACACCTGCCGGGCCAACCGAGCCACATCTTCAGCACCCCTTCCGTCCTTTATCCTACCACTTGCTTTCATTATTTTGGTGTTCTTTTTTTATTTTTGGCCACTTTTACGAGTCTTGCAACAGAAAGTTGTGCTGGCTGGCAAATGCCAAATTGCCATTTGGCTGAAAATTCGTTCTCTTGCGGTTTGAAATTAGCTGGCTTTTAATTGAAAATTCGATTGGAAAGCAAAGGGAAAGCGGGAAAAGGTGAAAACTCGCATGTAAGCATTCTGACTGCATGCAACTTCGCCGTCAACGTTGCCCTAATTAATGCACAAACGCTGGTGGCAACAACGCTGCGTACAAGCAACAAACAATATGCAACAATGGTTTCGTGACGTAACCACAGAACTTGCTTGTGTTTGTGTTTGTGTCTGTGTGTTTGTTATGCAACTCTTATGTGACAGCAAAAGGAACTAACTGTCATTTTGTAACCAAAAACTATTCGATTTTTTTTTTGGTAAAAGCAAAAAACGAAACCAAAACAAAAATAGAAAAAAAGCCAGGAGAATGCTGTAGACGAGAGATTTCGACTAGAAGATACCATTAGTGAAAAATCTTGATGAAAACTTAACAGAAGATTTTACTATTCCAATCAGATAGTAGTAACTATTTTTAACAATAATAGGGTAAACCAAGTGCTGAAAAGTAGAGGAAAGCAAAGAAGGGTTTAAAGTGGTCATTTTGGAAATTTGAGCGCCAGTTTCCTGCGTGACTTTTATCGCAGTTGCTTTCCGTTAATTGAAGGAACCAGTTACCTACATACTAACTCAAATTTGGCGTTAATTGGCTAGCTAATTCAGGCATGCGACTTAATTGAAAATGTGGCCAACCACCGAAATGATAAACTTTAACATGCTATCGGAATCCAAGGAACTTGCAGAGAGTCAAAATTGAATGAACAAAACGGCGCTGATGAAAATATATTTCGCCATATTTGTCCAAGTGAAAACGGGGGAAATAGTGTCTCCCGTGTATTGGGGTGGCGAGAACGGATTGATGGGTGACCTCGGTGCAGACCCACGCACCGGCGTAAACAGTGCTAAAATTAAAACTTTTTAATTATACGTTTTGAATGCAATGCCATTCCAATTCCCATTTCCCATAGAGACTGGCGGATGGTCCTGGCCTGAATCCTGTCCAAGCTGCAGCCGGCCGTGGAGCACTAAAGAGTTCGTTTGACAACCCACTTTGGAAAGCGTATACAATAATAAATGCTTGCAAACAAAATATATAAAATAAAATATATAAAAAACCAAAGCGCTTAAATTCCATTTTCACATTTCACGACATTTGAGCAGTCTTATTGCGCAAACAATTTTTCTAGCCAAAAATAAATGCATTTTGTTGTCAAAAAAAAACAATTATGGCAAAAGCAAAGGTACAAAAAGCTTATTGAAACAAAAGAATATATTTCTACACGACAAACAATTTTATACCCTAAATATAGTAAGGTATGACAAAATTCTGAAAAAGCATAACTAACAGCAAATTTCACTGAATAATTAACCCATATAACATATATATAATTTTTTATATTTAAAAACGTCGCTTTTTGTTAAAAGTTTCGTTGAGCTTACTCAAGTTATTTTAATGTAAAACAGCATAACATCATTCTGTAATTTAAGGATTATAAAACAAATTCAATTAATTACGCATATTTTGTTCTTTGCACTTTTTTGTCTATTTAATTTCTGCACACAACACGAACTAAAAACGCACAAACAAAATGATTACGATTTTTGCATGACTGTGCAGCGAATGAAATGCAATCAAACTAATTTTATGTACCGCATCTCTAAATATTTGACAAACCCATTTAATCAAATATTTCAACCACAATATGCATTCTTAAAGTAGCCTCAGGTCAAACTGAATGCAATTGATAGATTGATTTGAGCAGAAAATTGCTTATGTTATATAGCTGAAGTGTTTACTTATAAACGAGAACATCATAAATTCATAAAGTACAAGTAAATTTATTTACTCATACAAATTGAGAAATGCCAAACTGCAATATCAATTATCTTTTTCTCCCCAGTGAGAGACTCGAACTGTACATATATGTTTGTGTTTTGGCTGCTTTAAGTATATGTGAAATATTTGACCATCAAATCACATTAACAACAATATTAACAACTTGTCTTTAAGCGTTTAGATACTTTAAATTAAAGATAAATTGGTTAGTAAAAGTCTCATCTTATATAATAAAGTAAGAAGTCGCAAATACGATTCAATATAGTGTGTTAATATTAACACACAATTTTAGCTTTGTGCACAAAACAATACTTTAAGTATGATAAGATATTGTTAGAAGTAAAACTTTAACACCATTGTCAGACTAAATTTTCACAGAAGGGATATTCATCAAATGAGGGATAAATTTGTTATACGCCCAAAACGACTCCTTATTCAAAGTCAAACATTTAATTCATATCATATTTAATGTAACTGACTGGAATCTATCACTTCAACTAGCAATTAAATAACAAATAAATACTGCCAGAAATCTTTTTAGTTAAATGGCAAACAGTTATTTTAGCCTACTTAAAATCTTTCTAAAGTTCGCAAATAATATTGTGTACCTTGTTTGTTTATCTTCAATCAATTTATGAAGAAAAACCCGTAATAAGTGCTTCGAATACCAATGAGTGGCAACAAAAAAGTAAACAAATAAAAAACTGCTGGCACTGATGTTGATATTGAACATTGTTCCGAACGCCATGTTTCAAATTTTAACGATTTCAGAATCAGCCTCAACGGCAGCAGCCCATTTCTGCCAAACAACAATAAAAAGCAAAACCAAAATCAACACCATTCAGGACCAAAACACGCCACTCCCACAAATAACAACAGGAAATAAAATATGTATACCACGTTAAAACATAACAATAACAAGATATATTTTTGTATGTGGTCGAATCTTCAACACTCTGGTAAAAAATATTGATTGATATAATATCCGTTGATAATAAAAATTTAATTATAAAGGCACTAAATTCTTAATTTGAATGAAGTGGGTTTCAATACTATTCTGTGAATTAAATCTTTCGACACGATATTGAAGTTAATTAATATGTTAATAATATCTTCTTCTAAGCTCACACAAAACTTTACTAGGGAATTTGATATTTGACTTCAGTTGTTTATAACTTTTCCACTTATAAACAAATAATAAACTGGCAAACATTTTGAGCGTTGTCCATGGCTAGGATTTTGTTTTACAAATTTTTATTTAGTGTTAAAATACTGAAAACTCAATTTTTCTTTTAGATTTGCATAGATTAAATTGCAATCGGGTTTTTTGTTATTGTATTCGACTTAATGATGTTGTTGTTGTCTGTACAGCGACTTAGTTTTTAGTGCTTGTTAATCCGCTCAAAGTTCGTACTTAGTATTTTCAATTGGTCAAGACTCGTGACACAAGCAACTTTTGTGGCCAAGAGCATTTTCAATTTTGGGTCTTGCCTTCGATTTATTGTGTTTTCTTTGCTTTTACCCATTCTTCCCACCGACTTTTCTTATCTTCTCTAAGTAGGCTGCCATTTCCAATTTTTGTTTGTCGTGATTTTCGGCACAAAGTTTATCATGCACAAAAACTCATTTAAAGTTTTTAAAGTGTAGTTTTTGTTGATGGATGCCTAACTGAATTTCCACGCTTGTTGCCAGCTTCGCCCTCTACAATTTTTGTTTTTGCCAATGTCGCTGGGATTTGGGCAACACGTGATGTGTTTTTTTTTCTTCTTTTTTTTGCTTGTTAGCTAGCTACCCCGTAGCAAAAAACGTATTATGGTATACTAGTTAGTAGGTAGTAAAAACGCTATGTGTTTTAATAGTCCATCTTAATATAAACATTTTATTATGTTGAATAAATCCCGCAATATAAAAATAAAGAGCAGCTTAGTTAAAGCATTATTAAAGAAATGAAGCATAGAAAAGAAATTCTTGCAGCTCAAAAGAAAAGCTAGAAATAAAATCAGGTTTTTTAATACACAAGCTACTGGCTTGTATAACTCGTATAAATAAATATTGCATAAATATCAATATTTAACTCTAAGACACAGTAAAGGTGTATTATTTCAGTATTTTAAATCTCTTATTTTACAAAAATTGTATTGGGTATCTAGTTGGCCAGACCGAAACATTCCATATTAAAGTTAAATGAAATCAAAGTTAACGGAGTGGCTAGTTGGTGTTTAAGCCAACTTTAAAGCGCAACACGTGCGGATTTAGCAATAGCAAATAAGTTTGGCTATCCAAAATTAAAGTTGCAAGAGTTTCAAAGTTTGGCAGTTGGGTCGCATCGCATTGCATGCCCCCGCTAAATGGCATTTTGATTGATGTGTGTGGCACGAAATAAAAGGCTGGCAATTGACAGACTGACAGAAGGCATATGAGAATTCGTTTACCAATCACAATATTTTCGGTACCCTTTAAAACTAAAAATGGAAGAATAGGTCAAATTGATATTTAGCATTGGTAATAATTTAACAGGACTAATTGTATCAGTGTTTCAGCGACTGCAATGTGTAAAGTAAAACATGTGAGAATACAGGGAGAAACCTGGTTAATCAGGGGTAATAATGCAAGTGCCATTGTTCTCAAATCTGATGACTGGAGAGTTTTAAGAATCACCAAATAATAATTTCAATTTTTAAGCAATACATTCAATATATGATTTGATAATCTTGCTGCTCTCTTATCACAAATATAAATCTGTTTCCAAACATAAAATGACTGCGTCTGCTGATAATAATCTTTTTAATATGTAAATACAATTTGCTTAATAATTTTTCTTATCCGATCAAGACGATCTCATTTTAGTTAACCAATAGAATATCTTCGTTGATGCAATTATATATCACAAATTATGAACGGGGGAGTTTGTGTTATAATTTATTATGATTCAAGCAGGTATCTGTACATGTTTTCTTAAATCTAAAATTTGTTTAAATTTATTGCCAAGCCGTTTTGTCTAAAAACATAATTTATTCTTGAACAGATTGACAGACAAATGTGGCCACATCGAGTCTGCTTTTCATGCTTGGGTTGGAGATATTTTATTCTGCCTCCAACATCCATTTTATTTCCTTAAGACAAAGAGCTTTGACTGCAATCAATTTATTATACCAATAAACACAAAACCCTTATTAAATCAGATGTATTCTTTATTTTATGATATAATCAACAATACAATATAAATATTATAAATATCCTGTTAGCTGGTTTTTTCGCCTGATTTCAATTTCATCCTTAAAATTTTGTGTAAATTTTATATTCCAAATTAAGTAATAAAAACTGCAATTTTATGTTGTGCTGTACCTTTAACATCAATAAATACGCCAATTTTTGTGCCAGGCAATCAGAAATTGCCAAACGCTGTCCTTGCCTGCCCCAATTTTCAAGACCTAACTTCGGCCACTTCAACCGACAAAGGCGCTGAAAATACTGAAAATCATGTCACAAAACAAACACAAAAAAAGAAGCTTTGAATTCAAAAAAAGAACTTTTGCTGAATAAACTCAAAGCGCAGAAGCGAAAAAAGAGAGAAATACAGAGAGAGAGAGAGGGAAAAACGATAAGAAGGAGAGAAGGAAGGCAAAACAAAAACGATTGAGTTTGAGAGAATAGCAAATGCAAAAGCGAATGTATGAGAAAATGCCCACCTGTTGTTTTTGTTTTGAGGCCATTTATCAGTTGACGAAAAAATAAAATAATAATAATAAATAATAAAATAAAACTATTTTCCCATTCATTAAATGAATGGAAAAATAACTTTAATCAGTTATCAATATCTCTATTATTAACAAAGATATAACAATTTTAAAAATTAAAAAAAAAGCGAAAAACATCAATATCTCCATTATTACCAAAGATATGACAGTTTTAAAATTTGATTTTAGGATCACCCGGATTATTATACTTTTTTTTGCTGTTAAATTTTTATTCAAAAGTATTCGCATTCGCATGGCCTGCCAGCGGCAGGATCTATTTTGATTTTCGATTCGAGCTTTTTTTGTGCATGCTTCTAGCAAAATTCAAAATTTTGATTGATTTGCAGCCCCAAGTACCAGGCGAACAAAAATCAGCAGCAAGTTGCTGTTTATGTGCCAAAATAAAAGTAAAGCATACTTTCACGGTCAAAATTCAGCAAATACTAAAATACATTGCCTTCCTTTTATTGTAGGTAATTTTAAGATCCAAAATTTTTCATTGCATACTTTTACCAGGTGCCGAAAAATGATTTTGGCATGCAGTAAGACGTAGCATACTTTTATGCTTATACTACTTATTTTAGTAATATATTTGGAAACCACCAGCTGATTTCTGTGCGCCTGGTTCTTGGAGCTGGAAGTCATCCAGAATTTGTGAATTTTGCTAGATGCATGCACGAAAAAAAACGACTGGCCTCGCGCGATTGGCAAAAAAAGATTGCTTTTGAAATAAATAATTTGTGATGGCAATTTTAGAATACACATAAAATGTTCAATTAAATGGTGCTAAATATTTTAAGCACTTCGATAGCATTTGACCTTTATAGATAAAATAAGCTACCCTTTTCAATATTTTGTCTATTCTTATGCAGTTGTGGTTGCAATACTAATAAACAGAAATCAGCGCAGCACGTTTCTGTATATTTGGCAAAAAATGCAAACCTTACTTTCACGGCCAAATTTCAGAAAATACAAAAATGCATTCATACTTTTATTGCACGAAATTTTAACGAAGATATGACAGTCTTAAAAATTAAAAAAAAAAAAAAAGCGAAAGCCCCAAGTACCAGGCGAACAGAAATCAGCAGCAAGTTGCTATTTAGCCAAAATAAAAGTAAAGCATACTTTCACAGTCAAAATTCAGCAAATACTAAAATACATTGCCTTCTTTTTATTACAGGTAATTTTAGGATCCAAATTTTTCATTGCATACTTTTACCAGGTGCCGAAAAATGATTTTGGCATGCAGTAAAAGTATGCTACGTTTATTTTAGTAATATTTAGAAACCACCAGCTGATTTCTGTGGGCCTGGTTCATGGAGCTGGAAGTCATCCAAAATTTGTGAATTTTGCTAGATGCATGCACGAAAAAAAGCGACTGGCTTCGCGCGATTGGCAAAAAAACATTGCTTTTGAAATAAATAATTATTAACAAAGATATGACAATTTGAAAAATTAAAAAAATAAAGCGAAAAACATCAATATCTCCATTATTAACAAAGATATGACTGTTTTAAAAATTTAAAAAAAAAAGCGAAAAACATCAATATTTCCATTATTAACAAAGATATGACAGTTTTAAAAATTATTTAAAAAAAGAGCGTAAAACATCAATATCTCCATTATTAACGAAGATATGACAGTTTTAAAAATTGATTTTAGGATCAACCGGATTATTATACTTTTTTTTGCTGTTAAATTTTTATTCAAAAGTATTCGCATTCACATGGCCTGCCAGCGGCAGGATCTATTTTGATTTTCGATTCGAGCTTTTTTTCGTGCATGCATCTAGCAAAATTCAAAATTTTGATTGATTTGCAGCCCCAAGTACTAGGCGAACAGAAATCAGCAGCAAGTTGCTATTTAGCCAA
Organism: Drosophila dives; assembly: GCA_035042365.1. Classification (NCBI taxonomy): domain Eukaryota; kingdom Metazoa; phylum Arthropoda; class Insecta; order Diptera; family Drosophilidae; genus Drosophila; species Drosophila dives. The sequence goes on along the minus strand of JAWNLJ010000447.1, from coordinate 9,815 downwards.
AATAAAAGTAAAGCATACTTTCACGGTCAAAATTCAGCAAATACTAAAATACATTGCCTTCTTTTATTACAGGTAATTTTAGGATCCAAATTTTTCATTGCATACTTTTACCAGGTGCCGAAAAATGATTTTGGCATGCAGTAAAAGTATGCTACGTTTATTTTAGTAATATTTAGAAACTACCAGCTGATTTCTGTGGGCCTGGTTCTTGGAGCTGGAAGTCATCCAAAATTTGTGAATTTTGCTAGATTCATGCACGAAAAAAAGCGACTGGCTTCGCGCGATTGGCAAAAAAATATTGCTTTTGAAATAAATAATTATTAACAAAAATATGACAATTTTAAAAATTTAAAAAAAAAGCGAAAAACATTAATATCTCTATTATTAACAAAGATACGACAGTTTTAAAAATTTAAAAAAAAAGAAACGTAAGACATCAATATCTCCATTATTAACAAAGATATGACAGTTTTAAAAATTTAAAAAAAAAAGAGCGTAAAACATCAATATCTCCATTATTAACGAAGATATGATAGTTTTAAAAATTATTTAAAAAAAAGAGCGTAAAACATCAATATCTCCATTATTAACAAAGATATGACAGTTTTAAAAATTGATTTTAGGATCAACCAGATTATTATACTTTTTTTTTGCTGTTAAATTTTTATTCAAAAGTATTCGCATTCACATGGCCTGCCAGCGGCAGGATCTATTTTGATTTTCGATTCGAGCTTTTTTTCGTGCATGCATCTAGCAAAATTCAAAATTTTGATTGATTTGCAGCCCCAAGTACCAGGCGAACAGAAATCAGCAGCAAGTTGCTGTTTAGCCAAAATAAAAGTAAAGCATACTTTCACGGTCAAAATTCAGCAAATACTAAAATACATTGCCTTCTTTTTATTACAGGTAATTTTAGGATCCAAATTTTTCATTGCATACTTTTACCAGGTGCCGAAAAATGATTTTGGCATGCAGTAAAAGTATGCTACGTTTATTTTAGTAATATTTAGAAACCACCAGCTGATTTCTGTGGGCCTGGTTCTTGGAGCTGGAAGTCATCCAAAATTTGTGAATTTTGCTAGATGCATGCACGAAAAAAAGCGACTGGCTTCGCGCGATTGGCAAAAAAAACATTGCTTTTGAAATAAATAATTATTAACAAAGATATGACAATTTTAAAAATTAAAAAAATAAAGCGAAAAACATCAATATCTCCATTATTAACAAAGATATGACAGTTTTAAAAATTGACTGTTTTAAAAATTATTTAAGAAAAGCGTAAAACATCAATATCTCCATTATTAACGGAGATGACTGTTTTAAAACTTAAAAAAAAAGAGCGAAAAACATTAATATCTCCATTATTTCCAAAGATATGACAGTTTTAAAAATTGATTTTAGGATCAACCGGATTATTATACTTTTTTTTTGCTGTTAAATTTTTATTCAAAAGTATTCGCATTCGCGTGGCCTGCCAGCGGCAGGATCTATTTTGATTTTCGATTCGAGCTTTTTTTCGTGCATGCATCTAGCAAAATTCAAAATTTTTGATTGATTTCCAGCCCCAAGTCCCAGGCGAACAGAAATCAGCAGCAAGTTGCTGTTTATGTGCCAAAATAAAAGTAAAGCATACGTTCGCGGCCAAAATTCAGCAAATACTAAAATACATTGCCTTCTTTTATTGCAGGTAATTTTAGGATCCAAATTTTTCATTGCATACTTTTACCAGGTGCCGAAAAATGATTTTTGGCATGCAGTAAAAGTATGACTACGTTTATTTTAGTAATATTTAGAAACCACCAGCTGATTTCTGTGGGCCTGGTTCTTGGAGCTGGAAGTCATCCAATATTTGTGAATTTTGCTAGATGCATGCACAAAAAAAAGGACTGGCTTCGCGCGATTGGCAAAACAAAATTGCTGTTGAAATAAATAATTGCTAACAAAGATATGACAATGTTCACAGATAAAAAAGCGAAAAACATGGCAATATCGCGCGATTGGCAACAAAGATACGACTGTGCTAAAAATTTAAAAAAAAAAAGCGAAAAACATCAATATCTCCATTATTAACGAAGATATGCCTGTTTGAAAAATTTAAAAAATAAGGCGAAAAACATCAATATCTCCATTATTAACGAAGATATGACTGTTTTAAAAATTTAAAAAATAAAAAGCGTAAAACATCAATATCTCCATTATTAACGAAGATATGACTGTTTTAAAAATTTAAAAAAAAAGCGAAAAACATCAATATCTCCATTATTAACGAAGATATGACTGTTTTAAAAATTATTTAAAAAAAAGAGCGTAAAACATCAATATCTCCATTATTTCCGAAGATATGACAGTTTTAAAAATTGATTTTAGGATCAACCGGATTATTATACTTTTTTTTTTGCTGTTAAATTTTTATTCAAAAGTATTCGCATTCACATGGCCTGCCAGCGGCAGGATCTATTTTGATTTTCGATTTGAGCTTTTTTTCGTGCATGCATCTAGCAAAATTCAAAATTTTTGTTGATTTCCAGCCCCAAGTACCAGGCGAACAGAAATAGCAGCAAGTTGCTGTTTAGCCAGTAAACATACTTTCGGGCCAAATGCATCTAGCAAAATTCAAAATTTTGATTGATATTGCAGCCCCAAGTTCCAGGCGATACAGAAATCATGCAGCAAGTTGCTGTTTAGGCATGCAGTAAAAGTAATGCATACTTTCACGGTCAAAATTCAGCAAACCACCAGCTGATTTCATGTGGGCCTGGTTCTTGGAGCTGGACAGGCATCCAATATTTAGGATCCGAATTTTGCTCGATGCATGAACAAAAAAAAGGACTGGCTTACGCAGCGATTGGCCGAAAAACATTGCTTTTGGAATAAATCATTGTTAACAAAGATATGACTACGTTTATTAATATAGTAATAAAGCGTAGAAACATCACCAGCTGCATTATTAACGAAGATGGGCCTGGTTCTTGGAGCTGGAAGTCATCCAAAAAAACATCAATATGTGCATTATTGACAAAGGTATGACTGTTTTACACATTTTGTAAAAAAAAGCGAAAAACATGGCAATATCGCGCAGTATTGGCAAAGATATGACAATTGCTTAAAAATTAAAAAAAAGCGAAAACATCAATAACTCCATTATTAACGAAGATATGACAATTTGAAAAATTTTAAAAAATAAAAGCGTAAAACATCAATATCTCCATTATTAACGAAGATATGACTGTTTTAAAAATTTAAAAAAAAAAGCGAAAAACATCAATATCTCCATTATTAACAAAGGTATGACTGTTTTAAAAATTTTGTAAAAAAAATCGAAAAACATCAATATCTCCATTATTAACAAAGATATGACAATTTTAAAAATTTAAAAAAAAGAGCGAAAAACATCAATATCTCCATTATTTCCAAAGATATGACAGTTTTCAAAATTGATTTTAGGATCAACCGGATTATTATACTTTTTTTTTGCTGTTAAATTTTTATTCAAAAGTATTCACATTCACATGGCCTGTCAGCAGCAGGACCTATTTTGATTTTCGATTCGCGTTTTTTTTGTGCATGCATCTAGCAAAATTCAAAACTTTTGTTGATTTCCAGCCCCAAGTACCAGGCGAACAGAAATCAGCAGCAAGTTGCTGTTTATGTGCCAAAATAAAAGTAAAGCATACTTTCGCGGCCAAAATTCAGCAAATACTAAAATACATTGCCTTCTTTTTATTGCAGGTAATTTTAGGATCCAAATTTTTCATTGCATACTTTTACCAGGTGCCGAAAAATGATTTTGGCATGCAGTAAAAGTATGCTACGTTTAATTTAGTAATATTTAGAAAACACCAGCTGATTTCTGTGGGCCTGGTTCTTGGAGCTGGAAATCATCCAAATAATTATTAACAAAGATATGACTGTTTTAAAAATTAAAAAAAAAAGCGAAAAACATCAATATCTCCATTATTAACGAAGATCTGACTGTTTTAAAAATTAAAAAAAACAGCGAAAAACATCAATATATCCATTATTAACGAAGATATGACAATTTTAAAAATTTAAAAAAATAAAAAGCGTAAAACATCAATATCTCCATTATTAACAAAGATATGACTGTTTTAAAAATTTAAAAAAAAAACGAAAAACATCAATATCTCCATTATTAACAAAGATATGACAATTTTAAAAATTTAAAAAAATAAAAAGCGTAAAACATCAATATCTCCATTATTAACAAAGATATGACTGTTTTAAAAATTATTAAAAAAAAAGCGTAAAACATCAATATCTCCATTATTAACAAAGATATGACAATATTAAAAATTTAAAAAAAAGAGCGAAAAACATCAATATCTCCATTATTTCCAAAGATATGACAGTTTTCAAAATTGATTTTAGGATCAACCGGATTATTATACTTTTTTTTTGCTGTTAAATTTTTATTCAAAAGTATTCACATTCACATGGCCTGTCAGCGGCAGGACCTATTTTGATGTTCGATTCGAGCTTTTTCTCGTGCATGCATCTAGCAAAATTCAAAACTTTTGTTGATTTCCAGCCCCAAGTACCAGGCGAACAGAAATCAGCAGCAAGTTGCTGTTTATGTGCCAAAATAAAAGTAAAGCATACTTTCGCGGCCAAAATTCAGCAAATACTAAAATACATTGCCTTCTTTTTATTGCAGGTAATTTTAGGATCCAAATTTTTCATTGCATACTTTTACCAGGTGCCGAAAAATGATTTTGGCATGCAGTAAAAGAATGCTACGTTTATTTTAGTAATATTTAGAAACCACCAGCTGATTTCTGTGGGCCTGGTTCTTGGAGCTGGAAGTCATCCAAAATTTGTGAATTTTGCTAGATGCATGAACAAAAAAAAGGACTGGCTTCGCGCGATTGGCAAAAAAACATTGCTTTTGAAATAAATAATTGTTAACAAAGATATGACAATTTTAAAAATATAAAAAAAAGCGTAAAACATCAATATCTCCATTATTAACGAAGATATGACTGTTTTAAAAATTAAAAAAAAAAAGCGAAAAACATCAATATCTCCATTATTAACAAAGGTATGACTGTTTTAAAAATTTTGTAAAAAAAATCGAAAAACATCAATATCTCCATTATTAACAAAGATATGACAATTTTAAAAATTAAAAAAAAAGCGAAAACATCAATAACTCCATTATTAACAAAGATATGACAATTTTAAAAATTTTAAAAAATAAAAAGCGTAAAACATCAATATCTCCATTATTAACGAAGATATGACTGTTTTAAAAATTAAAAAAAAAAGCGAAAAACATCAATATCTCCATTATTAACAAAGGTATGACTGTTTTAAAAATTTTGTAAAAAAAATCGAAAAACATCAATATCTCCATTATTAACAAAGATATGACAATTTTAAAAATTTAAAAAAAAGAGCGAAAAACATCAATATCTCCATTATTTCCAAAGATATGACAGTTTTCAAAATTGATTTTAGGATCAACCGGATTATTATACTTTTTTTTTGCTGTTAAATTTTTATTCAAAAGTATTCACATTCACATGGCCTGTCAGCAGCAGGACCTATTTTGATTTTCGATTCGCGTTTTTTTTGTGCATGCATCTAGCAAAATTCAAAACTTTTGTTGATTTCCAGCCCCAAGTACCAGGCGAACAGAAATCAGCAGCAAGTTGCTGTTTATGTGCCAAAATAAAAGTAAAGCATACTTTCGCGGCCAAAATTCAGCAAATACTAAAATACATTGCCTTCTTTTTATTGCAGGTAATTTTAGGATCCAAATTTTTCATTGCATACTTTTACCAGGTGCCGAAAAATGATTTTGGCATGCAGTAAAAGTATGCTACGTTTAATTTAGTAATATTTAGAAAACACCAGCTGATTTCTGTGGGCCTGGTTCTTGGAGCTGGAAATCATCCAAATAATTATTAACAAAGATATGACTGTTTTAAAAATTAAAAAAAAAAGCGAAAAACATCAATATCTCCATTATTAACGAAGATCTAACTGTTTTAAAAATTAAAAAAAAAAGCGAAAAACATCAATATATCCATTATTAACGAAGATATGACAATTTTAAAAATTTAAAAAAATAAAAAGCGTAAAACATCAATATCTCCATTATTAACAAAGATATGACTGTTTTAAAAATTTAAAAAAAAAACGAAAAACATCAATATCTCCATTATTAACAAAGATATGACAATTTTAAAAATTTAAAAAAATAAAAAGCGTAAAACATCAATATCTCCATTATTAACAAAGATATGACTGTTTTAAAAATTATTAAAAAAAAAGCGTAAAACATCAATATCTCCATTATTAACAAAGATATGACAATATTAAAAATTTAAAAAAAAGAGCGAAAAACATCAATATCTCCATTATTTCCAAAGATATGACAGTTTTCAAAATTGATTTTAGGATCAACCGGATTATTATACTTTTTTTTTGCTGTTAAATTTTTATTCAAAAGTATTCACATTCACATGGCCTGTCAGCGGCAGGACCTATTTTGATGTTCGATTCGAGCTTTTTCTCGTGCATGCATCTAGCAAAATTCAAAACTTTTGTTGATTTCCAGCCCCAAGTACCAGGCGAACAGAAATCAGCAGCAAGTTGCTGTTTATGTGCCAAAATAAAAGTAAAGCATACTTTCGCGGCCAAAATTCAGCAAATACTAAAATACATTGCCTTCTTTTTATTGCAGGTAATTTTAGGATCCAAATTTTTCATTGCATACTTTTACCAGGTGCCGAAAAATGATTTTGGCATGCAGTAAAAGAATGCTACGTTTATTTTAGTAATATTTAGAAACCACCAGCTGATTTCTGTGGGCCTGGTTCTTGGAGCTGGAAGTCATCCAAAATTTGTGAATTTTGCTAGATGCATGAACAAAAAAAAGGACTGGCTTCGCGCGATTGGCAAAAAAACATTGCTTTTGAAATAAATAATTGTTAACAAAGATATGACAATTTTAAAAATATAAAAAAAAAGCGTAAAACATCAATATCTCCATTATTAACGAAGATATGACTGTTTTAAAAATTAAAAAAAAAAAGCGAAAAACATCAATATCTCCATTATTAACAAAGGTATGACTGTTTTAAAAATTTTGTAAAAAAAATCGAAAAACATCAATATCTCCATTATTAACAAAGATATGACAATTTTAAAAATTAAAAAAAAAAGCGAAAACATCAATAACTCCATTATTAACGAAGATATGACAATTTTAAAAATTTAAAAAAATAAAAAGCGTAAAACATCAATATCTCCATTATTAACGAAGATATGACTGTTTTAAAAATTAAAAAAAAAAAGCGTAAAACATCAATATCTCCATTATTAACAAAGATATAACAGTTTTAAAAATTATTAAAAAAAAAAAAAACGTAAAACATCAATATCTCCATTATTAACATAGATATGACTGTTTTAAAAATTTAAAAAAAAAAAACGAAAAACATCAATATCTCCATTATTAACATAGATATGACAATTTTAAAAATTAAAAAAAAATAAAAAGCGTAAAACATTAATATCTCCATTATTAACGGAGGTATGACTGTTTTAAAAATTATTAAAAAAAAAGCGTAAAACATCAATATCTCCATTATTAACAAAGATATGACAATATTAAAAATTTAAAAAAAAGAGCGAAAAACATCAATATCTCCATTATTTCCAAAGATATGACAGTTTTCAAAATTGATTTTAGGATCAACCGGATTATTATACTTTTTTTTTGCTGTTAAATTTTTATTCAAAAGTATTCACATTCACATGGCCTGTCAGCGGCAGGACCTATTTTGATGTTCGATTCGAGCTTTTTCTCGTGCATGCATCTAGCAAAATTCAAAACTTTTGTTGATTTCCAGCCCCAAGTACCAGGCGAACAGAAATCAGCAGCAAGTTGCTGTTTATGTGCCAAAATAAAAGTAAAGCATACTTTCGCGGCCAAAATTCAGCAAATACTAAAATACATTGCCTTCTTTTTATTGCAGGTAATTTTAGGATCCAAATTTTTCATTGCATACTTTCACCAAGTGCCGAAAAATGATTTTGGCATGCAGTAAAAGTATGCTACGTTTATTTTAGTAATATTTTGAAACCACCAGCTGATTTCTGTGGGCCTGGTTCTTGGAGCTGGAAGTCATCCAAAATTTGTGAATTTTGCTAGATGCATGAACAAAAAAAAGGACTGGCTTCGCGCGATTGGCAAAAAAACATTGCTTTTGAAATAAATAATTGTTAACAAAGATATGACAATTTTAAAAATATAAAAAAAAGCGTAAAACATCAATATCTCCATTATTAACGAAGATATGACTGTTTTAAAAATTAAAAAAAAAAAAGCGAAAAACATCAATATCTCCATTATTAACAAAGGTATGACTGTTTTAAAAATTTTTTAAAAAAAAGCGAAAAACATCAATATCACCATTATTAACGAAGATATGACAATTTTAAAAATGTAAAAAAATAAAAAGCGTAAAACATCAATATCTCCATTATTAACAAAGATATGACAATTTTAAAAATTTAAAAAAAAGAGCGAAAAACATCAATATCTCCATTATTTCCAAAGATATGACAGTTTTCAAAATTGATTTTAGGATCAACCGGATTATTATACTTTTTTTTTGCTGTTAAATTTTTATTCAAAAGTATTCACATTCACATGGCCTGTCAGCAGCAGGACCTATTTTGATTTTCGATTCGAGCTTTTTTTCGTGCATGCATCTAGCAAAATTCAAAACTTTTGTTGATTTCCAGCCCCAAGTACCAGGCGAACAGAAATCAGCAGCAAGTTGCTGTTTATGTGCCAAAATAAAAGTAAAGCATACTTTCGCGGCCAAAATTCAGCAAATACTAAAATAAAAAGCGTAAAACATCAATATCTCCATTATTAACAAAGATATGACAGTTTTAAAAATTATTTAAAAAAAAAAAACGTAAAACATCAATATCTCCATTATTAACAAAGATATGACAGTTTTAAAAATTATTTAAAAAAAAAAAACTTAAAACATCAATATCTCCATTATTAACGAAGATATGACTGTTTTAAAAATTTAAAAAAAAAACGAAAAACATCAATATCTCCATTATTAACAAAGATATGACAATTTTAAAAATTAAAAAAAAATAAAAAGCGTAAAACATTAATATCTCCATTATTAACGGAGATATGACTGTTTTAAAAATTATTAAAAAAAAAGCGTAAAACATCAATATCTCCATTATTTCCAAAGATATGACAGTTTTCAAAATTGATTTTAGGATCAACCGGATTATTATACTTTTTTTTTGCTGTTAAATTTTTATTCAAAAGTATTCACATTCACATGGCCTGTCAGCAGCAGGACCTATTTTGATTTTCGATTCGAGCTTTTTTTCGTGCATGCATCTAGCAAAATTCAAAATTTTGGTTGATTTCCAGCCCCAAGTACCAGGCGAACAGAAGTTAGCAGCAAGTTGCTGTTTATGTGCCAAAATAAAAGTAAAGCATACTTCCACGGCCAAAATTCAGCAAATACTAAAATACATTGCCTTCTTTTTATTGCAGGTAATTTTAAGATCCAAATTTTTCATTGCATACTTTTACCAGGTGCCGAAAAATGATTTTGGCATGCAGTAAAAGTATGCTACGTTTATTTTAGTAATATTTAGAAACCACCAGCTGATTTCTGTGCGCCTGGTTCTTGGAGCTGGAAGTCATCCAAAATTTGTGAATTTTGCTAGATGCATGCACGAAAACAAGCGACTGGCCTCGCGCGATTGGCAAAAAAAAATTGCTTTTGAAATAAATA